>JAEIFU010001847.1:0-56653 GCA_018904235.1 Lordiphosa stackelbergi | reverse complement strand
TAGTTCCTATGACTGCTATAAGATATAGTCATCCGATTTTGACCAAAACTTCCAAATCTGTATAAAAGCGTATAATATTAATAATCGCTGAAGTGAGACACGTTAAGAGTAAAAACAAAAAAGTTTCTCATTAAAACCCACTTTTCGACCGATAGTTCCTATGGCAGCTATAAGATATAGTCATACGATCCGGTCGATTCCGACATATGTGCAGTGAACAGAAGACTCTGTGCAAAGTTTCAGCTCGATAGCTTTAAAACTGAGAGACAAGTTTGCGTAGAAACAGACAGACGGACAGACGGACAAAGCTCAATCGACTCAGCTCGTCACCCTGATCAAGAATATATATAGTTTATAGGGTCGGAAATGAATATTTCTATGCGTTGCAAACTTCTAGGCAAAATTCTAATACCCTTTGCAAGGGTATACAAAATTTAAGAACCCGTTTCTATTGTAATAATTCTTTAGTATAGTTTGGAATGCTGAAATCGAATACCAACACTGTTTAATGGAGTCGAAGTTTTTGAAAGATGAGTGCATACACAAATTACTAGTGGCTTTTTATTCCATTGCTAGATATATTTCTGACCGCACCCCCACTGACCATATAACACAGTTTTGCAATTGCATTTTTGGCCTTCATTAAGAATCGTAAATCAACCTTAGAACTCTTGTTTTTGTACAAAAAATTATAACTACTCGAGAACAGACTCTTAAGTTTACAGCCTCAAAAAGAGAACAAGATCTTATATGTCCCTGAATACATATTTTAATGTCAGAGACTGAAACCGTAACCCTTAACTGCTAAGAACATTTTAAATCTTTTAACCGAAACCGTAACCATAACCGAAACAAATTTTTCTTATAACCGTAATCATATAACATTTATATACATAACCGGTTATCATTACCTTTATATACTAGTTAAAATTTAGATAAACATAAATTTATTTGATGTATGCTCATCGAACATTTGACATACACACACTGTTGCTGAAAGGAACAAAGGAAAGAGAACTAGAGAGAAAAAGCGTGAGTGCAGCTAACCAAAATCTTTACCCTCCTCATCTTTCCTTACATATTACACTGGATGCTCAAATTTGGCAGCAACTATTTCTGATTTTTTCTGACCAAACTTTTGTCCCACGAGTTAGCGTTTAGAGAACCTTGTCTGTTCGAGAATGATGCTTACCTATGTGCAATATTTCTTGATCAGAGATATGTGTCTTTATCTGCAGAGCGGAAAATAATTGTATTATATTGTTATGAAATCTGCACAATCAAATAATGAGCAACAATAGTTTGAGGGCAAACGGTCCAAATCCAAGTTCGTCGGAAATTTGCATCAGTTCTAATTAACAATAATCTGACATCTTCATTAAAAATATGTTTCTAACACATGGCTTAGAAAGGTAGACAATGTCTACTAGAGGTAAAGGTGGGAAAAATTAACAATTAATAAAATTATGCAACAGTAACGCAAGCCGAAACAGAATCATAAATCCGTAGGCCGTTATCCCACAACCGTTATATAACCGTAACCGAAAAAAGCGACGGCCAAAACAGTAACTGTAAATAGTGAACGAGCTTTCGAAAAATTGAGCGACCAAACCGAAAGGTTTGCAGATTAACCGAGGTCCTGAAATTTGTCGTGGCGAGTCTTAAAGGCCAAGAATCGGAACAGTAAATATTATTTTAGTGCATTTTGCAGTTCCAGACCGTCCCAGTTTGGCATAATTGAACCCTAACAGACTTTCACACAGAAAAACAAATTTAATTTAAAAAAACGAAACAGTTTAGTTGAATTTAACAATAAATTCGTACAATGTTTAAGAACAACTTTTTAAGTACACTTTGCGATAAAATGTTTACAAGAAATAAATTACAAATTTTACTGAATGAAACAATGAAGAGAAGCAAATGGTAAATGATATTGTTGGGCTGGTGTTTCCCAAATAAATTAGTCTTCATCCACAATTTCGGTGATTTTGGCACTCTCCGCGAAGACATCGGGTATTTCTGCATCATCGGATCTTTCAATGATTTTATGTCTTTCCGCTGCGGCGAGACATTGAATGGCCACCTCCCTGGCCTTGACTCTTGACTCATCGGGCAGCTGACTGAGTCCACTCAGCAGTTCCATAATATCGGTGGCAAAGAGTTTTTGGGCTATTTCCGTGCCGGCATTGATCATGTTGAGAATGATCACAATGCCACGATGCTGAACCAATGGGCTTGGATTGGCTATAAGTGTATGCAGTATATCCAACCAGCTGGCACAGGACAAAATCTTCTCGCAACACTTGACAGAGATGGAGGTTAACATGGCGAGCGCGCCAGCGCAAGCCATGGCCGTCTCCTCATCTTCATCCTCGCAGAGTAGGGCCAAAAATTTCACACGATCATTGTCGCCCTCGAACATTTTCACCACATCCTCGGACACGACCAGATTACACAAGCACTGGGCCGCCGCACGCGTGAGATAGAGATGATCCTCCATCAGAAAGTATTCCACTTTGGATATACCCTGCTCCTTGATAATACGCTGACGCACACTCTCATTCATGCTGGCCAAGTTGGTAAGGGCCATAAGGGATTCGAAATTCTCCAAGGCTGTGCAGTCCTGCAGCAATAAATTGATCAAAGGACGAATCACGTCCAACGATCTTTGACCGCTAAAGGCCACCTCGGGGTTGATGGTAATGCCTATTCTAGCCAAAGCCTGGCAGGCATGTCGCTTGCCTTTTTCGGTTCCTTCCAAAGCCAGGCGCAGCAAGGTTTTCACTCCACCATCCTGGACCACTTTACCCCGCAATTCTTTGAGACTGCACACGGCATTCAACACCCTGGCTATCAACTCCTGCGAATTGTGACTCTCCGTCTTGGCCAGGGAACACAGAGCCGTGGTAATACCCTCATTGGCCAACACTGTGATTCTCTGGTTCACAAAGTCCACATCATCCAGCTCATGCTCTTCGGGTATGTGATGTTTGGCAAACTTGGCCAGCTCCACCATCTCGGGCAACAGTTCCTGCTTCTCATAGGCATTGCAAAGATTCACAAATGTGGTTACCACACCATACAAGCAGGACTGATCACCCGCACGTGCCAAGTCCATCAGAGCATGTATGCTAGCCTTGTCCTCAATCAATTTCTCTTTACACTCTGCATCTAGGGTAAGATAGGCCAATCCATCGGCCGCCCAACGTCTTATATCCTTATCCTTCCCCGGCTTGATCAAGAAGCGACGACAGGCCTCGGCCAGCTTCAAGGCAGCACCATCGCCAAAGGGTCTAATGGCCGCATCCTGACCCCCGTAGCTTCCCAGCTTGCAGAGCCCCACCAGGGCACGTACTCGTATGCCATCGTCCTTGGAGTGATAGAGCCGCTTCAAAATGTCCACTCCCTGTTCACACAAGGCCTTGGCCTTGTCCTTTTTAGACGAGGCCGCAATCAGACACTCGCAGGCCACACGTTGCTGCAGCATATCATCAGTGGTGGCCATGGCCAAGATCATTTGGAGAATGCCTAGAAATGAGAAAAATAAATTTCAAATTAATGTTGCATCTTCATATGCCAAGGGAAACGCTGCTTAACCAATTTATTATTGTTTATTATTACCAACAAGAGAGTGTAAGTTGAAGTCGGCCCTGCCCGACTTCGATATACCCGTTACTCCCTTATGTTAATTAACAGATTATTAACATTAATGTTAACATATTGACATTATGTAAGCAGACAGCGCATGTTAGATGTAAAATTGGCTCTCCAGCCCCAAAGGGCCAAGGATAAACCTACAGTTTAACGCCGAATCCGAACGGCAAAGTTTGAGAAGCTATTTTTCATGGCTAGTTACTTCACAGCTGGAGCCAATAGCTGGTGAAGGCGACCGCCTGTGAAAGCTATGTTCTAAGAAAGAAATTACCCTACGCCTGCGCCATACCTGGCAGACACCGCCTGCTGACCCCAAATATATGACGAAAATTGTGGTTCGAATGCAGACGTTTTGAACTACGACTTAATACGACTCAGCCTAAATTTATCCCAAACGGATTGTCTTAGCTACGGATCGTAACAACCGATTTAGAAAATGAGATAGCGAACAAACTGAGAGCAAAGGCAAACGAGTGGCTACACCCTTATAGGCTAATCACACTGAGCTGATCCAATATCCAATATCCTACGTTTAAATACTTAATAACCACTTGCTATGCCAACATTTTTAAGCTTTTGTTTGTTGTAAAAATGTTAAGTGGGTCAATGTCTTATACATATGAACATGCTACAAAGATGGCAAATTCCGCCCTGGTATATATTAATAACTCAGAATGTTGGATGTTAGATGTGCTCAGAGTGATTAGCCAATTAACTATGATTTGGTCGTTATCTCTTGGACGTGCTTGATAGCCATCTAAGCTTAGATGCCGTGTCCGTGTGTTCCGTCTTGGAGATCCCAAATTCAAGTCCCAGACAAACTAAAAAGTAAGAGCGTTGCAGTCGAGTTGCCCGACTTTAAAATACCTTGTACAATTGAGACACACATGCAAACACACACACATACACACGCGCAACACATACGCGCGCCAACTGACTCACACGCCTTAGCTGCCCTTGCTCCCACAAGCAAAATTGTGTCATGTATAACTTTGGTGTTTTTGCTTGGATCTTGTTGTGCTTTTCAGAATAGATAGATTTAAGGCCTAAGACAATATATATTATACGGCAATGTTGTAACTTTGAAATTGTGGCTATGACAGTTTTTTGCGTCCCTATCTCTTATAGTCTCTGAGATCGACGCGTTCATACAGACAGACGGACAGATGGGCATGGCTGAATTGACTCGGCTTGTGATGCTGATCAAGAATATATATACTTTATAGGGTCGAAAATGTTTTCTTCTCCCTGTTACATACAGAGGTCCGGAATAAATTTCACCACATATTTTCAAAGTGTTTTTCACTGAGAGAAACACAAAAATCATGAGCAATTTTGGTTTCTCACTGTGTTTAATATTTTTTGTGTTTTATTTGTGCTTTCTGTTAAAGGCCTACTATACTCATATGAGTTAAGTTTTTAGTTTGGTACGATATTTCACATGAATAGAAACAATTTCATACAAATAAGATGCCTTTCAAACGTATTCAGATTTCAAAAGTTGTACAAAATTGTTTCTATTCATGTGAAATATCAAAATAAACTAAAAATTTATCTTATCTGAGTATAGGCCTTAAGGCCTGATTCTAGATGACATAAAAATCAATTTTTATGTCGAAGTTCACATGAATAGAAACACTTCTGAACTGTTTTAAAATCTAAATGATATTGCAAAGAAGTCTTATTTGAATGAAGTATAGTACCGAAATAAATTTTTATGTCATCTGGAATCAGGCCTTTAACCGAAAATTGTTGAGAGAAAAATTTAACTGTTTTTCAATAACACTGTAAATAATATATGTTTAAAGTGTTTTTTGATAACCGTTTCGGATTACAGAAAAAACGAAAGTAAATAAAGATAAGTGGAATTTCTCTATTAGTTATGTTATGATAATTTACTTTGTGGATGTGATTGAGAACAATCTTTTATACCACCTGTGGTCACAAAATTTAAGTTTGGGAGCAGTCCAACAACAAAAACAGTAAAAAACCAACCTTATCATATAAAATCGAGTCGGCAAACGAGACACACACTGCGCATATGTTTTAATTTGCAAACATCTGCTTCAGTGCCAAGCGGGTCTCGATCGCGCACACTGTACCTGCTGCGCCTAGCTGCCGCCGTGCGTCAATAAGCGTGAATTTTGTTCTTTCAACTTACTATTATGTAAGTTGTGACGTATGCTTGCGCGTATCGGCGCCTCAAGGCGAGACAGTTTTCTTAAGCTTTAGAATGACGCCTGTTGCCAAAAAAATAGCTCTAAGATCAGTGGAAGCATGGTCATCCTTGGTATATATCGCGGTTTAGTATTGTCGTAATCATAGTTTTGTAAATTCCAAATCATGATTAAAAGATTTGTCATACGCAGAAAGTGGTTTGAAAAAAATCTTTATGATTTTGACTATATTCTTTACCATTGGTCATCAATGGTATTTATCGCAGTTGAGTATTGTCATTATCACGGATATGTAGTTATGTGAATTATTAAGGTGTGATATATAAAGCTCGCATTAAATGCATTCGCATTGTTGATTGAGTGTGGTCATTTGAGGTTTAGAAAAGCATTTTCTTAGGCACTTGTATTACCATGAAGATCCAGTAGCTGTGAACTGCGATTACACATTGATCCTTGTATGATTTTTCCAGCCCTTAAAAAAAAAAAAAACTTAAAATATTTAAAAACTATACACTGAGCTATAACCACAGCAAGAAACTACTTTTTTAGAATTAAAGTTTTTGGTGTTTAATATTATGCCCTTATCGCTGTAAATAAAATTTAGAGTTGAAAATGTCCGTTCCACAGACTTTGACTAAAAGACACTTATATTTTTCTCTTACACTTATTAAAACAAAGAAAAAGAATTAATTTCCAATTCTCAAAGGTATTCCCAAATCATTTGATCCTTAGAATAGGCCATAACAAAATATTTAAATAATTTAAAAGTCAACTACAATATTTTCACACGTGTGGTCTAGTTTTGTGTTTGTTGTCGTAAAGTCTGAGTAATATACGATTTTGTGATTGTTGCAGAGATACATCAAATAGCTTGTGTGCTTTTTGTTTTTAATTTATATGTGTTTTATATGTTACTGTCTGTCTATGTGTGCTTTGTGTTAATTGTATGTATAAGATTGCCTCAAATAAATAAGAACTTAGCAAATTTGCCAACATTTTTGTTTATAAACAAAAGGTTAACGAATTCAGAAATTATGTTTTAAATTTGATAGCCCACTAAGCGAGAATGACCTTGACGATTTTGCTGATAACGAAAACAATTAAAACGGGGGAGAAGCCGAAAAAAACCTTTTGGCCAAATTTTTAAAATTTTTTTCGGTTATATCAAGGGCTTCTGGCGGAATATGCTGTTTCAATATAATAAAGATAACCACCAGCACATCGATTACAAAAATATCGATGGATCTAGTTCAATTGTTAAAGTGAACGAATGTGAAGTGCAATTATAATAGCTAATTTATGTGATTTTGATTAAGGGGGTCTTCTCATTGAGCAACTTTTTTTTCGACTTTTTTTTTGCATTTATTTATAGCTTGGGTAGTTGTGAATATGCCCCTAAAAGGATTTTTAGAAATTCGAAATACTTTAGAAGATACAGCCTTTTTTGTGAAGCAAGGTCTTCGTCAAAATGAGCTATTTTTTTTTCGCCTCATTTTCGAACGAAGCGGCATAAAGTAACCACCGAATTCCGTTGAAAATGTTTATTGTTAGGTAAAAACGTGCCTCTTCAACGACGGTTTTATACCCATACTTAAAATTATGGGTTTGATGGGTATTGCGATTGGCAAAAACGCATACGAATACGCACTATCTCGCAATGAAGACAGATTGAACCGATCAGAGACTCGAGCTGCGGCATCATCAAAAGCTGGCAGAACGGCTCGCAGAGCAGAGAGGGCAGCAGAAAGCAGTTTCTACGAAAAAGAGGAAGGTGGCCTGTATGGAGCTGGCATCGCCGACTAATATTTGTAAGTAAAAAATATCTGAAATATTTAGATTTTCTTTCAAAGGCCCTTTTTTGACTACCTGGCCAGTTTTCTTCACATCTACTGAACCAATTTTGATGAAATAAAGCTTTAATGACGCAGAATTACCTCCTTTTGTTAATTGCGTACTTTAATTTGTCACTTTTTTCTTTTTTTGCCAAAAAAAATAACTTTGATACCAGCAGAACTGCTTTTCTTGAAAAAAAAAATTTTTGGGTTTTTTTGAAACCCTCGTATTTTGACCTATGAGTTAAGTTTTCTCCGGTTCTACCGGACCGATTTTGATGAAACAAAGTGAATTCGACGGAGAATTGTCAGCTCTTTAAAACTGCATTTAAACATTTTTGATTTTTTTTTTTTCCAAAAAAATTACTTCAAACTTTAAACGCGTTTATCTCGAAACCACGTTTTTCGAACTGGCGGCCATGATATCTCCAGTTCAACTGAACCGATTTTCATGAAACAAAGTGGAATCGACGCAGAATTGTCACCATTCTCGGGTGAACCTCGACCATAATTTTAAAAAATTTTTTACTATTTTTTTTTACACTAAACTACAAAAAAAAGCCCGAAATTGAAATTTTTTTTTTGAATGGCCGCCATTTTGTCAAAAAAAATCACAAAATTAAGTTTGAGGTTCACCCGAGAATTACATCTATACTGATTATAACCCCGTTTTTTTTTTCATTTCAGACGCTCCGGAGACCCGGAATCGTGGCCGCCGTGACGACACCTTTTTTTTCACCACCAACTTTGAAGTCTCATTACTTTTTGAACAGCCCTCGTATCGAGGCAAAAAAAATTTTTTTATTTACTTTGAACCTTTTGTAATACAATAAATAAAAAAGTTTTCAATTATTCTTTGCGTTTTCAAATAAGAATTTTAAAAAGGGTCAAAAAACGGGTTTTAAAAAAAAAGACCTCTTAAAATCAAAACAATAGCATTCACACACAATATTATTTATATAAAAATTTCCCAAAGCGTTTAAAAAAAAACAAATTAACTTTTTTGATGGATGATGTTTGATGTATACTGGTGAACAAGGCCAATTTTATTTGTTTTTAAACCCGTTTCGGGTAAAAAATTTTTTTATCTAATAGTTTAAAATTAGTAGGCTGCCGGGCAGGGATAAGTTGATTATTTCTACAACCAAAAGAAAGGTTCCTCATTTTTTTAATAGGGTGGTATTGGTCAGATAAACGAATAACTCAGTAAATTAAAGCTCAAATCTTCAAAATAATTAGGATCTGAAGAACACGAGGGGAGACCTTGGTCAATGTCCATTCGATTATTTCAGCCAAACACTTTTCTGTGTAACTTTCCATCGAATACTTTCGACGTCTATGAAACTTACCTTCGCGAGCCACAATTTGATTGCCCACATCCAGGGGCCCATTCAGCAACGAGGTAATGGCCACAGTTACTCGCACCTTGGACTCCATGTCGGGTGACAACAGTTTATCCTTGATGAACTCATCAATTTGATCGGAGAATCGCTGCTTGGCCTCGTCGTAGTACATATTCTCATAGATTCTGGCCAGACACACCGAGGCTATTGTAACTGAGGATGAAGTGATATTCATGGCACTTTCGTATTTATAATCCTCCAGCTCAGAGCACACCTCCAGCAGGCGGCACAGGCCACGAATTTCCACTAGACGCTCAGCCCACTCCAGGGCGGTATAGTGAACATTTCGTGTGAGCAGTTCGATGACCGCATCGCGAGCTGCTCCCGAAATAGTGCGATCCGTGATGCTGTACACAAGACAGGTGAGCAGGGTGTCAATCTCGCGACTGTTTTTCGAGCACAATTCTTTGTTCGGTTTCGAGTCTGTGGTATTCTTCAGTCCGGACAGAGCGTTGATGATGGTCTGCAGGCAGTATTGGGCGGTGGCCACGCAATCTTCGTGTTTTTGGTCCAGCACACGCATAAACCAGGGCACTCCCAGCTCTTGGAGTACACCTTTGGTACGCTCCTCGCTTTGATCACAGAGAGCAGCCACCACACGCACCATATTCACATAGATATCCTGATCTTTCTCCACTTTCGTCAATGTGGCCACCTTGGCCACACAATGCTCTTTGTACATTAGTTCGGCGCCGGTGGACTCCCTGGCCAGCACCACCAAATTGTTGGCCGCCGAGCGGCGTTTCTCAATGGGCGAGGCTATGTCAAAGGCAATCTCCATCATTTGCTTGACTTTGGTGGAAGTTTTGGCATTGCGAGCCGCGCGCTCCTCCACTATGACATGTAATCTCTGCAACATGGGCTGCAGGCTCTTGTTGCTTGGATCCGCCTTGAGCAAGGCGGTGGCATCCTTGTAGGCCTCTTCGTACTTCTCCAGGGCTTCATAGGCCTGGGCTCGCCGAAACAAAGATTTGGGATCATGAGGTGAGAGACGGAGTGCCTCCGTGCAATCATCTATGGCCTTGCTATATTCTTCCAATTTCAAATAGGCGGCAGCGCGATTTTTCAAAAAAACTGGCAGCTCTTTGTGCTGTTGCTGGTGACCCAATTTAATGGCCTGGCTATAATGCTGCACAGCCTCCGCCCATTGCGATAACTTAAAAGCCTCATTGCCTTTATCCTTGGAGCTAATGGCCGAGGCCTCATCGTTGCCACTAGAATTTGTCATGGTATTACAATTTGGCTGTAAGAAAGATGGAAAATTTTAGATAGAAAACTTGGAATTTGAAGAGAAATGACTCACGTTGCCAGAAACTTCTTGATCTCGAATCGATTACACACACACAACCAAAGACACTCGGTGAATATTTAGCGGGAAATAGAAGCACGCTGTGGAAAATCTTTTAGCCGACTGAAGCAGATGTTCTATATATAAACATACAAAATCGGATGCAAAGGAAAACCAAAATAGTTGCAACAGTTTGACATTCACAGGGCCATGCCGACAAACAGCTGTTACAGCAACAAGCTATCGATAGCAGTGCTGGCAGACCTATCGAATTTTGAAATTCAATTTTTGTTGGGCCAGCTAAGTGAGGTGCAGCTAAAACTGGTTTCGGTTTTGCTCCATCAGCCATTATATCCAAGATGTGGCGATAACACAGACGGACAGACGTATAGAAAGTAACGCGTATTAACAATCTGCCCTTAGTAGCCCACACCTGTCTTTCGTGGAGCAAAACTAAAAATGTTTAGGTTCTAACCCGAACCTAGGTTCAGCGAGTTGTTTTGTAGTTTAGTCTTATTTGTATGGGTGTGCTTATGATGTGGAGCATCTCCAAGGAAAACTGTTTATTATAACTCTCAGTACAATGGGCCGCAAGTGCAGTTTTTTTAATTCTTTTTATGTCAGACTTGTGACCGGATATTCTAGATTTTAGTTTCGTTTTAGTCGTACCAATGTATCCTTTCTCGCATACACTTGTCCCGTCTCCAGCGCAAGGTATTTTGTAAACCAAATGGTTTTTGTCAAGAATTTCTATTATGCTCCTCTTGTTGCTTAGAAACATTTCCGTTGTGAATATTGGTGTGTGTGCTATTATGACGTTATCTTTGTTGTAGCATTCGGATTGGCAAGTCTTTCGGGCAATTTGGGTATGTATACTAATGACTTGTATATTTTAGGGGACTTTTCTTTCTCATAAGTATATCGTGTGATTTGGAAAGTCATTAGTTTTGAGCATAACGATTATAATTTTTTTTGTTAAAAAAATTAAGAAATAATAATTAGTTTTTGAAATTTATCATAAAAAGTATCTTTTCATTTGTTGGTCCTGTGGCCACATTATGAGTCCTATTCCAACAAAATTTGTTTTAAGGTGAGCTGCATTGAATAACGTTACAGAAAAACTAAACACGATGTTTTGATTTCGCTGATAATGTACAAATTTTTGATTTTAATATTGAAAATGTGGTTATTTTTGATAAAATCATGATTTCAAAAAAATTCTGAAAAATTTTCTGCTGATATTAATACTTTGAAAAAAAAAATAGCTGGTCCTTTTTGCTTCAAATTATATAAATTTTTAATTTTTTGTCATTATCGTGGCGCTTAAAGTTATAGCTGGAGAACACATCGCTTCACCCGTCCTACCATACAAATTTAATCCGTTTGGGAACCTCAAAAAACCAAGGAAATAAAAATTAGGAAAACCCGCCATGTCTTCAACTTTTGGTGTAAATAAGCTGAAGCTTTTTCGGACCTAGAGCCAGCTAAACTCACTAATCAGCAAATTAGAAAGGTCGCCAGATAAATACAAACTTTAACATTTTTTTATATTCTTATATAAGGAACATACCTGGGAATAGTCCTAACGCCAAATATGAAGTTTGACACCCACCTCCAAAAAAGCTTAAATACACTCGAGTAGCCATTAACAGCGCATGGTCGAGCTTAATGCAGGAAAAGATCGTTAACACGAGCGTGAGGGTCATAACTTGCTATGCAGCTAAAGTCTGGGGAGGCCAGAAATACGAGGATGTAGTGCGAAGCCTGATATTCTTTATCAAGAAAATCTTTGCCCTGCCCTTCATACACCTAACTACGCCATCTATCTAGAAATTGGACTGCCACAACTCTTTTTGTATACCCTGCGCCTTCACTTCGAGTACATCAAAAAAGCTCAGAATGCCAGATAGTCGGTACCCAAAAGTGATCGCAGCCTACTTACTGCAACACAAGGCACATCGAAGCGTTTTCCAGGCAACCAATGTAAACACAGCTCGACAAAGCCTCAGAAGGACCACTTACAGCAGACTGGCACAACGACCTACTACTATTTCCAGGATAGCTAGCGATTGCGATAATATCGCTTATTTTTAGAGGAGAGTAAAAATGCCCCATCTGAACTACCGCCCACACATCGAAAACGAAAGCGAGCAGTGTCCGCTTTGCAACACCAGAGAGCGAGAAGACACCGAACACATTGTAGCCAGGTGTCCAATTCAATGGGAGTACAGACTTTTACATTTCGGGAAACAAGATCTGCAAGTGGAAGGAACAAATTGGGAGATATAAGGCAGTTTCCTCACGGATGCTCTAAAATATAGATTTAAAATATTAACAGAATCCTTTTAGTAATTTGTAAACCAGGTGCCATGTCAAGTCAAAATTAAATGTCAAATTTCTGTTCAAAATCTTATGTATTTAATGAAAAATCTAAAATAATCACTTATGTTCAATGTATGAAACTCCTTAGGCTGACGGCGCTACGCCATGCCCACGATAGCAAATAATAATCTACTACTACTACTATTAGGAACATACACACCTGATCACATTAATATTGATGTGTGTTTAGGATCATTATCTTGCTGAAATACCCAACGTAATGGCATATTTTCCTCAGCATACGGTACCATAACGGTTTCCAATATGGATTTGTACTCTTCAGCATTCACTTTGTTCGAAGTCTGATGAATTGGACCTATGCCGTACCAGAAGAGCAACCCCCCACTACCATTATATTGACACATCCCTGTTTGACTGTTTTTTTTTTTTTTTTGAAATTGTGGATGGAATTCCTTTCCCTTAGGGCGTCGAACATTCCTTTCACAAGTCATTCCCAAACAAATTAATCTTGGTTTCATCGCTTCATAATATGTTTCTCCCTTTTTTCTTCCCGGTGCATCCTACCCAGTCTTTGTGGTCCCTTGCAAAAGTTCTGCCTCATGTTGACATTCTTTGCGTATAAGTGGGACTTTTCTGGAACTCTTCCTATTAGGTTGGCATCTTGTAGTCGTCTTCGGATAGTTGGAGCACTAACTGAATTACCAATTTCGGCTGCAATAGCCTTCCGATGACTTAAATGGTCCTTTTGCTCCAAGATACTATGTAGTGGTCTAGGGATTCTGTTGCTCTTTGTGTCCTTCCACGGGTTTCCTTTCTTGGTTTTCTTTCTAAATGCATTTTTAACTGAATTGTGAGACCTGTTCATTAATTTGGCGATGGCTCATAAAGATTTGCCTTCTTTTTCAGACTAAGAACCAATCGTGCTTCTCCTTTAGTACAATGAGAATTACGATCCATTTTTTTCCTAAAAAAAAAAATAATTATTTAATTCTATTGGCAGGAGCTATACTTAATTTACCTTGGGTTACCAAAAGATCACTGATTACAAAATTATTCACTAAATACTTGTGAGAAACGGTCTGTCCTATTATTATGATCGAAATGTGTGGTGGACTCGCAATTTATAGAAAAGCTTTTGATATACGGGGCGGTCCATCTTTCAACTCTTTGTCACAGTGTGGCCTGAAATTAACAACAACAAAAAACCAAAGAATTAAAAATTTTCAACACTAAAAGTATGAAAAAACATCGTATAATTAAAAAAATTCAGTGTGTACCTTTTAATATGATCAGGTGTGTACAACTTTCATATAAGACCAAAAAGTTAATAATCGATGGTAATGATGGCCAAAATATAGACATTTTGTCATACGATTCAAAATATGTTTGGATGTTAGTTTGGAAAATTAATTATTTTGTTTATGCTTTAAGCGTAGTTACACTTCCACAAACTGTTTTTACAAAACTACAAAAATTTTTGTGCCAAAGCCCTTTGGCAGTCTCTATTGGGTCACACTTCCAAGTAACAAAGAATTAATACCGTTAAAATACAGATCCGTCGATAATCCTGAATAATTAATTTTAGTTCAAGAGGTATCGTACATTGTCGATACACAAATATGCGTAATCGGATGAAAGTTGAATAATTTTCCTATCAATGATTGAGCGCTATCAAAGGAAGCTACACAACACCATGAGACTTCAACCAAATTTAAACTGGAATAATAATGAATTTATCATTACTAAATTGTCAACTGCTTCAGACCCCGTAGGCAGGGGGAGAAGAATATGAATCATTGATTTATTAAATGTGAAACTGTTAATTTTACGCATTCTGAGGCCCGAGACCCCACTGTGCGCTTACAACAACAACAAAAAATGTTGGACTACTTTTTTTTCTAGATCAATCCCGTACTGCAGGGTTTTATTTTTGAGAACTAGTTCCGAAGAAATGCAACCAGCTACTCAAAAGTATAAAACCTTACAACACTATTTCACACAAACCAGTCTATCGATAGGCCGTCTCGAAAACAGCTGATCATTTGTTTTGGTTTTCAATGTGATATAACTTTTGTTTTAATTTTTTTTTATCCTGATAATACAAAAACAGGCCATGTTTCAACATGGCCAGCTCCTGTGGCGACCACTGACCCGACATCTGCACACAACCTGCCTGCAATGGCAAGTCAGCTATTACGATACTCTGGGTATTGCCAAGAAGTCCACTCAGGTGGAAATCAAAGCGGCATATTACAAGCTGTCCATGGTTTATCATCCGGATCGAAATCACGGAAGCGAGAGCGCCGCCATTAAGTTCCGTCAGATCAATCAGGCATATGAGGTGTTGGGCAACTATCGTCTGCGGCGTCTCTATGACAAGGGCATTGTCCATACAGCTGGCTCTCAGTATGCCCAGGATGTACACGATGTGGCCGATCAGCCAGTGGAAGATGATGCAGAGACGAAATTCTACAAGTCCCGCTTCAGGAAATCGAAAGTGGCCGATACCGAGGGCCGTACGCCCATCTATGATTTCGACGAGTGGTCCCGGGCGCATTATGGCAAATCATTTGATCGTCGTCAGGCGGCCCAGGCCAAGTTCGATCGAATTAATAGGCAAAAGGAGCACAGTCGCATATCCACCCAGACGGATCTGGTGATGTTTGCCTTGATGTTTGCTGCAGTGGCCATGTACTTGATGTTTTTGGCCGAGAGTTCCTACGATACGCCCAGACAACGGGCGGAGGAGCGACAGCGAAGGGCAAGGGAGCAGGCGGCCAAACCGGATGGCCAGAATTAGTAGGATACGCTAGCCCAATTGCTTTCTAGTTTCTTAAGTTCTAAATGTTTACGAATAAATACGCAAGTTGTACATAACATTCGCTTGTATTTCCCCAGCTATCAGAAGCGTCCGCTACGCTTGCGGGCGGTGTATTTGGTATCGGGTCGTGTTTCCAAGCCCTGGCGACGTCTACGCTCCTTTTTGGCCAAAATCCAATCGCGAGATTTCTTGGGTGCCTTGCCTCTGGCCTCGCGGCAGGCGTCTCGTTTCTTTATATAATTAACCCGCCGCTCATCCTCCGCCGAACCCAAGGCCTTGGGCAGTTCGGCGGATCCACCGGTCATCAGCACCAAATAGTATTTCTTCGCCTTGGCCGAGTTGGGATAGTCCACCACCAGACCGCCATAGAAGCCGGCCTTCATCGCCTGTGAGGTGACCATCTCAATTTGATCCGAGTTCTCGGGATAAAATTGGAAAACCGCCCGAGCCGTACGCGTCAGGCAGGAGAATAGCGTGGTAAAGAACTTCAGCAAGCGTTTGTGTGGATTGTGATAGGATTTGTCCGCGTTGCACAGCCATTGCAGGGCCGAAATGGAGATGGCCCCATCAAAGGTGCCCGGCCTGAAGGGCATTCCCTCGCCCATGTCCCCCAAAATGACATCACCCGCCACCTCACGCTCCACGGCTATGTCTAGCATTGATTTGGATATGTCTACGCCTATCCACATATGCTCGCTGTCCTCCAGCACACTACCCGAGAGACCCGAACCGCAGCCTATGTCCAAGATGAAACGCGACTCATCGTCATCGGGTAGGGCCAACAGCTCCAAAGCCCGCTCGGCCATTTCCACTTGAATTTCAATGATGCGAGTGCTGTTTGGGTGGATAATTGGTTATTAGACAGATGGATTTTGAATGTTAGTCACAGAACACTTACTTTGTGGAGTACTTCTTGGCCTCATCATCGTTATAGAACTGCGGGAGAAAGCAAATAGAAATGAATTTTATATTTTTTCAGCATGTCCCCAACTCACTATTTCTGGTGGCGCTGAGTGTTCTGGTCTTCTGGCCATTTTAATTTATTTAAGCTAAGAAAAATAAACAATCCAAACAATTTCCACACGTGCAGCAACAAGTCAGCTGTTTTATATCGATAATACTTAAAAATCGATAAGAAATTGCATTGGGAACCCTTAGAACTAGTTGGCTGGCTAACTCTTTGAGCTAAGTGAAGAGCTAGCTTTAGGCCGGGCTTACATTGGGGCACACTGTGACCGTGTTGTCTGTGACGCTGTATGACCAAAGTACTCAGAAGTCCAAAGGGTTTACATTGGAGTCATAGAAATTACTATTCAAATGAGTACTTTTGATGTGCACGCTTCTTTTCATTGTCACAGAGCGCTACTTTGCTCACAAAAGTGAACATTGAACGCGTTCGTGAGAAGTGAGCCAGATCCGCATACATGACAGCAAACTATACCGGGAAAAATCAAGAGAACAATGAGGACCTTAGCTTATTGAAGCTGTGGAGGAGTCGGAATGCCTCTGGAATGTGACCGACGCCAATTATAAAAATCGTGATGCCAAGGAGTCTAGCTGGAGCAGCATTGCCGATCAGCTTGCCGTCACCAAGAAAGATGTTGTCGACAAGTGGAATAGTTTGCGAAAAACAGATCTAGTGAGTGTAGTACAACTCAATACGAAAGCTGCCCGCAGGTATTTTAATTTTTATTGACATTTTTGCAGACTGCATTAAAGGCAAGCAAGACGGTGAAAAGCGGCCAGAGTGGTTCAGCAAAAAAACCAGCCTTTCCATATTTTGATGCTATGTCATTTCTTCAGCCAGTAATGACAATTAAAAGCAAGGACAGAACTGAATCTTTGGTAATATATTTAAATTATTCATTTATTTAAAAATCTTTTCATTTTGCCATGGAACTGCACCATGTTCAGTGGAAAAATATTTCATAAAACGCAAATGAATGTTGGTTGCAGCCTCGCAAGGACGGCCAGCATTTATACTTGACAGCGAACAATCTGTTGCCGACTCGCGCCATCTTCCCGGTTTAAGCTCTCCATCCACCTCATGATCAACGTAGTTGCTTTGCACTCCATTCTTCTCCAAAAGAAAATTATGCTAAGCGCAAATAGCCAACACAATTTTTATGACCTTCGGTGGTTCCACATCAATTGGCTTACACAAAATTCGAAAACGAGCAGCGCATATCCCAAATGCATTTTCAATAACACGTCGTCTTCCCTTCGAGTCTAATAAAAACAAATTTCGTCGACCCAGCAAGAGCGCTTTGCAGCTTGGGTTTTATCAACATCTTCATCTAAAAATTCACTCGATCCAAAACTGAAAGAATAGTTTGCGTAAAACAACAGCACAGGGCGGCTAAGCTCTTTCGCCATTCGCGGACTCTTTGTCTAGCAGCTAAAAATTTATATTTATAGATAATTTCCCTCATTTCAATAAATGACGCCTACTTCACCTTCTAATCAAAATTTTTCATCGCGAACCCAGCAAAAAAAGCGCTTTGGCATGTGTGACATCAACATTAACTTCATCATATGCTCGTCCAGCACCCACAATGCCACAACAGCACAGTCCGCTAGCTCTTTCGCCTTTCGCGGATTCATTTCTAGCAGCTAAAAAAGTGCCACTCTCCGGCACAGAAACACTGTGACGTCAAATGAGTATTAGTGTTCACATTGAAAAGGACTCATTCCTGTGACACACGATTTATGTGACAAGCCATTTGCCGTTCACATTGCACTGTCACACTGAAACGTGACGCGCTGTGCCCCAGTGTAAACCCGTTGCTCGTTTCAGTTTCGCAGCACAAACACGAATATAAATTTTACAACAATTAACCGCTGGCCATGTGTAGTTTACTACTAAGATCTTTCGTTTTACACAGAAGGCTAAGACTTAGCAGAACATTCGAAAACAGAACTTAAGTCAGGGAGCTGCAAATATATACACAAAGAAAAATATCATATTTTAAAATCGTAACCAAATGGTCATGATTTTGGTCTGTTGAAATGCGAAATAGTGTTCATGAAGCAATGTTAAAAACACTTAAAAAAATAAAATTAAAAAAAAAAAACCACGACACAACGGGGACTTAAAACCGCGACTTCGGCGTGCTAAGCGAATGCCTTACCGCTGGGCTACAGGGCTTGGAGCTATCGGACAGTCTCATTGCTTATGGATGGTCGTGTGAGTTAAAATGTCGTCGTCCGTTCAGTCTCTTCGAGGTCCTGAGTTCAAGTGCCAGACTAGGTGAAGCAAGAAAGGTTTTTAAATTAATAATTTTAATAAAATTTAGCTACAGCTTAGAAAAGGTTGTAGTTGTTGTAACGCGGTGGGTGTGGTTGGGTCGTCCCGTCCTTCCTTCCCCGCCCTTCCCGAGTAACCACCACCCTGGAGGAGGAGACTTCTCTACATTCACCTAACTAACTATGGATAATATTTTTTTTCCGGATCCTAGTCGGCGGCAAAGCGTGAACATAATGTTCTTGAAACGAGCACATAATGTTTATAAGACAAGCCCTAACCGTGCATGTGTGAGAACAAAATGTTCATAGCATAATGTGAACAAATGTTCATGAATATCAAAGAAGCGTGCTTAGCAGACTATCGTCAACAAAAATTCGTGATTTCGTTTCAATTCGAACGGATATTTTTCTCTGTGTACATACTTTCGGTGATGTTTTTGTTTCAGTCTTCCACACAGAAACATACATGCACAGATGTCAGAAACAATGTCTTTTACAACTCTCTCACGCTCTACACCGTTGGCGCAGTAAGCAGTTCTGAATATAGCGATGACAAAATCACTAGGCGGCAGCTAGGGAAATTTAAAAAAAGGACCTTAGAACCGAAACTGTATCGGTACAATGTTAAGATTCTTTTCGGTTATAGAAATATTGGTTCTCAAATACCGGAATACAAAAACTTTAAAATATCGGTTCTGGTACCGGTTCTGAGTCTTAGTCTGTTCCTGTGCCGTTTTGATTCCCTGCTTAAAACATAGTCTATGCTTTCATTCACTAACATTTTGATCTAATATGGCCGAGAAGTTGGCCGATTTGTTCAATTTAGCTGAATTTTCATCAAACTTAACCTAAAATTGGAGTTCCCAAATCTGCCTTTTCTAGCTGAATCAATAAGATAAATCAATATGACAAAATATTAAGATTTCGTACATCCATGTCATGTGGCAGATGTGCCACTTTTCCATTATTTTTTCCGAAATGATAGAAACTAGTACGAAGGCGGGTGCGTAATGGAATCCTCTTTTTCACTTCATGTTACATTTCTGCTTTAGAAGAGCTATCAGAACTAGTCCAGCCTCTCTACCCTTACATGTATTATAAATCTAAAGAAATACTAAGGCCCGACTTGAGGATGACGACACACCATCTTTAAAAAAAAAATACCTCAACACTCACACGGTTATATAGAGCTTCTCTCTGGAACAATGGCTGCAGACGTTTACATATGGGCATTTCCATTCTGTCGAACGGGACCATCTAATACATTTAAAGAAAATAAAGTCGAAATGAAAGTCTAAATATGTTTAACTAATAACTTTTAATAAGCTTTATCAATGGTGCTAGTTCTGATTTTGGGCAATTTTTGATTTTCAACATAATTCCATTCGAACGTGACAAAAAAATTGACCTTTTTTAGGAAATGCCCATATTCAGTTTGTAAAATCTAAGTTTTGTCTTAAAATAGTCTTGTTTTGAGACTGTAATTTTTTGTACATATATTTTCAAAATAGATAATGATGCTTAATGTTTTTCCGCATTCCATCGTATGACTAAATAAAATTAGTTAAATTTGAATTAGATTGTTAACTTGGCGGGTTAAAAGAACTACTTGTTTTATCGATAACGGTATATCGAAATTTGACAAATAAGATTTTAAAAGGAAAAGAAAAAATTTAAAAGGATGCAAGGCACATATATTGAGATCGGACGTATCTTTATCTTTTGCTACTCCAGTCACTTCTCAGAGTACGAGTTGACGAGAATTTAGAGTCAAATTTTTAATCCCAGAAGTGATCGAAAGGGGGTACTCCTAATGCGTTAGTGTCAAATAATTATACCGTATAAACGGTAATACTAATGCATATAGTGGATATTGTCAATTATACACAATAAATAAAGCAATAAATAAAATAATTAGTGCGCCCATAAACTTATACACATAGATAAAACACCCAACAAAAAGCCACGTTAGTTTGGTTAAATACAAAAAAAGTAAGTGAGATTACACATACACAAATGAATTTAAAGTGTTGTTAGTGCAATGGCCGAATTACTTGTTCTACAAAACTAGTGACACAATTTGGCTTGACCAAAACCCGTTATGATGGCCTTAAAAAAAGCGAAAATATCCATAATCGACAACAAGAACAATCAGTGACGTACCAACAGGTTCAAATTCTGACAGGTGAGGGCAGCACTCTCTCTCTCTCTATCACTCTCTGATTCTCCGCCCAGTAGCGACTGCCAAACCGTAGCATGGAACAGTGCATCTCAAACTGCACTTGCATTTTACTTTATTTTGTTTTGCTTTCTTTTTTGTTATTTTTTGATGTAAGTTCTTTTGTATTTTTATAAAATTCAGGTTTATATGCTTGCATATTTATGAGGAAGGTGCTTTTGAAGCAAAACTGGTTTTTTATTTGTTTTTTTTTGGCAAGGGAACATCTTCAAAATTTGAAGCGCGGTCGCTGGCCTCTGGCTGGGACTTATTTACAGTTAATCAAAAAAGTATTCAAACAAGTTTATTTTTTAATAATTTGTTTCAAAGAAATTGGAAATTTGTTCCATGGTTTTTCCTCGAGCTGATGCGTTTGATTCAAAATGAACTGAAAATAAACTTCCTTTCTAAATAAATTTTTTTTATTGGGAAAGTTGCCTGGGCCAATACTTATTTGATTCACTGTATGTGTGCTTAACAAGTTTGCCAAAATAAAAAAACCAAAAACCAGATACAGATACAGATTCCGTTGAATGCTGGGCCGGGCCAGAAGATTCACACTCAGTTGCTCAGTTAAAGCTCTAAAGAGCAAATCGTTTCCGGCAGCAAAACTAAAATTTCCAAAAATCGAACACAGAATGAAACCTCCTCTGGTCATCTTGTTAGTTCTGGGGTCACTGCTGGTCCTGTATCCTGTAGAATCGGCCAATTTATTGACCAGCTATTTGCCCGCTTCCATGCAGGCTTTGGCCTATTACATAGATCTGCTGCAGTATGAACCTTTGTCCAGCACCACGGTAGAGCCGCCCTTTAGTGCAGCAGATCCCAACGGAGAAGCGTCGACAACTCCACCAACTCCCACGAAAGCGACCTCCACCACACGACGACCAACGTCAGCTAGTGGTTCCGGTTGGTGGCAACCACCCAGCTGGTGGGAGACCCCGCAACGTACTTCCACCACGGAACGACCTTCAGCTGCTCCCACTCCACCACATGGCCCGGCTTTGTTTGCTCCCCCCAAATTGGAGGGTCATTCGCTCTTCAATGAAATCGTGGACGATTTTGACTTTGACAAGTTGCCCCTTTCGCTCATACGTGATATACAAACAGAGGCCCTACACGATGACTTTACCAACGATGTGGAATCGCTCGATAATTTCCTGCGCCTTTACGATGATAATTATGGCCGTGCGGCTTTTGATTTTGAAACGGCCATGGATCGTTGGAGTAGCGCTTCCACAGCGGGAAAGAAACGCGTTCCGCCCACCAAACCCTATGTGGATTTCTTGCTGGTCTACGATCTGCTTAAGCGGGATGCCAAGGCGGCAAACCTCAGCAAATACGAGGGCTATTCGGAGGATCTGCTGCAGCAGCTCTACGAGCTCTCAAATTCTAGTTCATCGGCCAGGCAATTGCATACGATATTCCAACGCATGTTGGATCGTGGTGATATACAAAGAAGTGATGTGGTGGCTCGTGTCCAGGGCATTATCAAAGATCTGGGCAATCCAAACAGTGCCACCTCAAAAGCATTGGCCTTCATACCCACCATGCAGTTTTTACCTTAGTTAAGTGTGTGCAAATTACAATGAAATAAATTGAGAGAAATGTGCAAAGGAAACAGGTTTTAAATTGGGTCAACCAAAAATGGGAGGATATTTAAGACAGAAGCTTAAGAATCAAAAAGTACAGCAAACATGAGTAATACGCTGGATGAGAGATGGATTATAAAAGACGGATATACATTAGGCAGGTAATCACCGCAGCATATGAGAAAATCACAGTCAAGGATGATCTAGTTATTGTCACAAAATATAGCTTTGTTCCTCTAAAAGGCTAGATTTTCTATCGATATGCAATCAAACTCCCCAAGTGTCATTAATAGGAACAGCTGCTGTATGAATGGCGTTGCCATGGGTGGAGAGCAAGGTATACTAAACAAAGGTAGGCGCACTCGCTCTCTTGACAACTTGTTACATTTCAGTCAGTAAGCAACAGTTGTAAGCGAAGCATCTCCGCCATGGAGCAATTAGAGTTAGAGAGAACGTTTGCCCTGCCTCTCAATTTTGCTGGTGCTAAAGGATAGTGCTCAAAAAGATACTTCAAAGTGTCAGTAGGAAATCACTGTGGTTAGAGGGAGACGACCATGACCCAAATGTATCCAGAGAGAGCGAACAGCTGACCAAAAAGTATGTAGAGAGCGTAAATGAGAGCGAACAGCTGACAGTTTTCTGACAGAAGCGGTGTCGACTGAGCAACCTTTCTCTCTAATATTCTTTGCTCCTTGGTCTGTTCACTCATTCATTGATGCAAGATCGTGTTGCTCTTTGGGAATTTTGGCGGGAGTTGCACTTTGAGCCCGCCAGGTTTTTATACACACCCATCATAGATTAAATGTTCTCAGGTCGGGAAAACGCTCCTGATCCAACAGGGATAAAAAAGCCCGAATGAATTTAATTTTGAAACGTAAGAATTAGTGATGCTTACTTGGATGGTCCGAATCCCGAAGAACTTGTGAGATGGTTTATAGGAGACCTAGCTGGGGTTTATCCCAATCCCTACACAATACCTACCCCTTTACCATTCCACACATATCATCCAGAGCCTGACTAGTGACACCTTATACTAGGACTATGCCGAGACTCAGCCTAGTTGGGTAACCAATAGTTCAGTCCCAAACGGTGGGCTCAGACAAGTGGCTACCACCTGTTCTAAGTAGCCGAGCTACTAATGGACCTTGGCCGGTGGTCGACCATCTGGAAGCCCCAAGAAAAGGACCTTGAAGCATGATTCTAAAGTAATTCATTTAAATATAATCAGGATATCCTTGCAACTGCTGTCGCGAGTCAGTTTCAGCCTCGTTAGTGATGCAAAACACACAGTAGTACGCAAAACCTCCCCACGAAATCCTTACCCAGCTACGCGGTAAGAAAGAATTTGGGACCGAAGAGTAACTAGTCTCTTTTGGATGACAAAGGACACCTAATTTGATCTCAACTTGTTAAAAAATGTATTAGCATGTTAAAATATTTTGTACAGTCTTAAATTGGCAACCTTTTTGCTGATAAATTAAAGAATTTTCGAAAAACCCTTCAAAAATCATTTTTTTAATTTAAAACGCGTAATGTTTTGCTCTAAAAGCTTAAAAAAATTAAATTGACTGCTATTTTGGTGAAAAACTTGAGTACCTAATAAACAATGGCAATAAAAAAGTGAACTTTTTTGGAAATTCTTCTTAGACTATGTAGAAGTGTTCAGATTGTAAAACCTTGTTCAGATGAGTTGTTTGGTGTCGCAAATGCTTCACTTTTGCCAAATAAAGTATGCGAAAAACTCTGATTTTTTAAAAGTTATGCTCGAAAAAATAAAAAAATACGTTTTTGAAAATTTGTTTTTTAAGAAATCCTCTGGAAAAACATGAATTTTTTAAAACCTTTGCCTAGACAGTTTGCAGCTATCACTAAAACTGAATGAGCAGTTAGCCTAAAATTAATGACATCTTTTATTTGTTGTTAAACCCAATTTCAAAAACTTTGAGGGTCCATATTAAATAAAGTGCTTCCCATCTAGCCAAAAGCTGTAGGGATTTACTCAGTTCGGGTAGCACTATCGATTCCGCATAGTGTAGCTTAGTAGTTTTTTTTGACTGTTGCACAGTGTAATTTGTGAATATACAAAAGCGACGTTCGGTACACAACTTCATTTAAACAAGACTGCTTTGCAACAGCATTAAGTTTTTAAATCAGTTCAAAAGTGTATCTATTCGACATAAAAATTGATTTTTGTGAGATTTTGCAAATTGAAGAAATAGTGAATTTCATGAATTTCATACAGACAGACAGACCGACTGATGGGCACTTGATAGTGATCCAGTGTATATAACAGAAATAAAATATCTGTGTAGTCTGGATATTCGAAATATCCACTTTCAGATCCATTTTTTAAATATTATTTCCACATTATTCAGCTCATTTGGATGAAGAATAATCATCAAGAACTATCCTTTTTTGCTGGTATATACTCGACTACGACTTCGAAAATATCCAATCCTAAACAAGTGAGAAAGTCGGTCAAGCCCGACTATATTTAT
Organism: Lordiphosa stackelbergi; assembly: GCA_018904235.1. Taxonomy (NCBI): domain Eukaryota; kingdom Metazoa; phylum Arthropoda; class Insecta; order Diptera; family Drosophilidae; genus Lordiphosa; species Lordiphosa stackelbergi. The sequence goes on along the minus strand of JAEIFU010001847.1, from coordinate 31,581 downwards.
ACTCTGTACCTAGAGTAGGAGATAAATGCAGAGCTGCTGCTGCGCTCATCTCAAAGTTTCTCTCTCTCTCTCTCTAAGATTTTGCGTTGGTTGTGAGAGGGAGGGAGTGGGTAATTCAGTTATTTGCTCATAACTTGAAAACCGCTCATCCGATCTTTATCATTTCTTATTACTAATGACTAACTATCTCTAGAAGGTACGAATCATCTATCTACAAAACTGTGGGAGATATGACGTTTTTTTAAAATTGCGGGGGCGGGAGGGGGCGTGGCAAAAATTGAAAATAAACTTGATCTGCCTGCAAGTATAAGAAGCATTTGTCCCATACATGTCAAACCTCTATCTCTTACCATCTCTGAGATCTGTTTGTTCATACGGACGGTCAGACGGACATGGCTATATCGACTCGGATGTTGATGTTGATCAAAAATATACATACTTTATAGGGTCGGAAATGATATTTAACTATCCAGTACAAATTGATAATAAAACTATTGTTCAGACCACATGCGATGTAAGATGTTCTGTTAATACGATTTTCAAAAATTTGCAAATGTCTTTCAGCGACAAATGAGCCTTGAAATATTTTAAAACACATCGGTTCGGTTTGCGTGCACTAATTAGCAGTGTGGATCAGATCGGTTCAGAATAGTTGTGCAGCCCTAGATATAATACCTCAATTTAAAAGTGCTCAATTCGACGAATATCAAAAAAGAGTGTGTGTCATGGTACACCCGGTACGAGCGAAGCTCTTTACGCTGATACAACCGATTTAAGTAATGGCAAAAAGACAGTTTTTGGATTCTGTTGCTAGGTCACTGTTCAATCACTGTTTTGTCACTGTTAAGTCACTGTTAAGTCACTGTTAAGTCACTATTAAGTCAGTGGTTAGCACAGAATACACAACTTGACCTCAATGCAGCCACTCTTTCCATCCCCAACTTCCCACATACCCACCAGATACCCCGCTGACCTACCCCAGATCCCCACCATATCCCCACTAGATTCCCACCAGTTCCCCTCCAGTTTCCCACCATATTCCCACCAGATCTCTCCCAGATCCCCATCTGATCCTCACCAGATCTCCACCTGATCCCCACCAGATCTTCACCAGATCCCCACCCGATGTCCACTAGATCCCTACCAGATCCACACAACATCCCCACCAAATCCCCACCAGATACCCACCATCACCACCTGATCCCGACCAGATCAGCACCAAATCCCCGCCAGATCCACACCCAATCTTCACCTGATTTCCACCAGATACCCACCCCTTCCCCACCACTTCCAGTCCCACTATTCCACTCCACACACAACCCTCCCGCTACTACGGTAATGATAAAAGCTGCTGATTTTGCAACACAAAATTCAAAGACAAAAGTCAAAAGACATACCCCAAAAGAATCTGTCGCAAAGACAACATTTTTCAAGATTTACTACCCCAGTCTGACGTCCGTAAAAGAGCTTCGCTGTAAAAAAAAAACTGGTTTGTATTTTTGCTAAGTCTCAAAGCACTGATATTCGAACAGGATCATGGGTTTCCACATCTTATAAACCCGCTCTGCGAATTTAAACCTAAACTGTTTCGCTGATCCGAGAATTTAAAGAGTACTTTACTATACCCTTGGAGAGGGTATATTGAAATTGTCTGGATGTTTGTAATGCATCTTCTGACCATATAAAGTATACATATTCTTCATCAGCATCAACAGCCGAGTCGATATACCCATGTTCGTCTATCCGTTCGTCTGTTTCTATGCTATCTCCTCCGTCAGTTTTAAAGCTATCTTAACCAAACTTTGCACGAAGTCTTTTGGTACAAATACTCTGCACATTTGTCGAAACCGACCGGATCGGATGACTATAGCATATAGCTGCCATAGGAACGATCGGTTGGAAAAGTAGTTTTAATAAAAAAAACTTTTTTGTTTTCCATGCTATTGTTCCCAAACCTCGTATTTATAAGTTTTCTATGCTTTCATATAACTCCACCAAGATTTATGAAAATCGGACAACTATATAGTATAGCTGCCATACAAAATATGTTTGAAAGAGGTTTGAAAAAAAGTCATAGCAGGAAAAACTGTTTTGTTTTCAATGCTATCGCTGCCAAATTTGTAACTGATAAATATTATATGCTACCACTCAATTTTGCCAAGTTTGATCCAAATCGGATGACTATAACATATAGCTGCCATAGCAACGATCGGTCGAAAAACTAGTTCTAATGAAAAAAACTTTTTGTTTTCAATGGTAGAGTTTGCTCAAAATCGGATGAATATATCGTATAGCTGCCATACAACAAACAGGCAGGGGTATATAAACTTCGGTCCAGTCGAAGTTAGCTTTCCTCAATTTTTTTTATTCTTTTTTCATAAATTACAAATATTAATTCTAAAGAACCTAAAACGATTGTGTCGCGTGCTGCTAAATTTATGCTTTCCAAAACCGATTCCGAAATAGATTTTTTTAAAAATAAATTCCCATAAAAATAATTTTTCTTGATGCTGACCTAAAAAAACAAAAAAAATTTATCTTGAATTATTTGACATTAAAAAGGTTTCTTTTTTTCGAAATTGCATGATGCAGCAGGGAACATCTCTTTAATAGAAGACACAATTCCTTTAATCCTCAGGTCAATTTTGTTGATTTCTTTACTTTAACGGACTTCAATTAAACTCTAATTTGTATTGTCACTTTGACATGTTGACACAGTTTGGACGGTAGCCGCCCACGCTTCTTCACCCATCTGTGATGTGTGCTAATGGGCCGGTGGTGGTGGGGTGGGGTGGGTGTGGGTGTGGGTTAGCCTATCGATAACAGCCGGCTTTAATCGTTTTCGCCAAACAACATTTCGCTTGCTCTTGCTTTGCTCTCGCTCTCTCTCTTTTCCTCCCTCTGGTGCTCTCTCCTGATGACTCTCTCAGTTTGACTTTTCGCAAGCTGATTTTCTCTGATTTTGTTCAGTTGTTGTTTGTATTTGCTGCGCGTAGCAAGTGGCAGCGGCGGTTTTTTTGTATCATCGTCCGCCGCCTTCAATTAAGTTAAACTTAATTTTACTTTTTTTTTTTGCAATTTTTCATTGTCGCTGGGAGCAATTGAAACCCATGACACAAAGGACTTTTTAAATAAAACACAAACTGTGACAATTAATTTCGGAAAAGCCGTAACATTTATTGATTTCTGGGAAAGTTTTTGCGAGTTTGGCAAGTGAAGAAAGTTTTTTAAATTAAAGTTGGCCATATTCATTTGAAGGCATCAACAATGGAAAACTTAAATTTTGCACGCACGCCTCAATTTCTGCGCAAAGTTATCTATGAAGCAAGAAGGTAAATAAATGAGTTAAACAAAACTACATAAAATAATAAAAATAAAGTCAGGCTCAGTCAACCCACCACCCAAAAAGGAAAAGTGCACAAAAACACCCTGTACGTTAAGGGACCTGGTCTTGGACTCTTTGTCTAGCCTTTGTCGACCACAGACACAGGCAATGAAGGTGGTGACGGTGGTGGTGGTGGTGGTGGTAACAGTGCACCTCACAGGTTTTCCTTAAGCCAATAGGTTGGTTTGGGGAGGTGCAACAATGCAGCAGCCCAACGTCTTATGTAACTTTACCCTGCAGACGTCAATTGTGTTCTGCTTTGTGTGTTTCTCCTGCCTGTATGGAATTTCACTTTGTATATGCAACATGCGCGCCACTTGAGGCGACCGCAAGTCAAAAGCAACGTCGTAAAGGAACCATTTTATCCTGACGACAAGCCGGCGTTTGGAATACTCTAAAAGACATCCTTAAACTATGATTTACCAAATACCTTTACACCTACTGGTGTCAGGTGTGAACTAATTAGCCATAAACTAATACTCAAACATTATCTCACTCTCTTGTAATGAAGGAAAAGCCGAATGGAGCGGTACCAACTGCACAGTAGCTCGTACGTATATGCTTCATTAAATCCATGCCTTTCACCTTCATATTATACTGCAAGCCAAATCTACTGACTAACTGCCTACAAGACAGCAGAGATGAAGGGCAGATTTACAGTTAACTTCAAATTCCAGCTTAAATGTGGGATATACAAGTCAGGCGGAGCAGATAATATCATCTGACGTACATTTTATGAATGTTCATGAGACTGAGCATGCCTCTATTCGTATGTTCTTGGCCTAGAGATTCCTCAAGTTTTTTTCTTTAGCGCGAGTAATACGTACAAATGGTACTATATCTTCTCTGCCATTGTCCTTTCCAGTTTCCAGACCATAAATGTTTATTCATAGTTGTATGACTGTGACAACTCTAGACCGCGATAATATACCACTGATGACACATCAGAACACATTATTGCTCAAAGGAAAACCCCATACAACATGAATAGCATATAAAAATTCTACCTTACAGAGAGAGAGAGAGAGACTGTTACTAAACAATAATTAAATCGCGAAAAGGCCAAGGAGAATCAAAAATAGTAGAAAATCAAAAATCTTAAGTTAAAGGTTTATCATGGTCAAAGAACCTCTAAATCAGCTTTAGCCAACGAAAGCGAGGCCAAAAAGTGAGGGTGTATTGGTGTGCGAAAATAAATCACAGTGAATTTTGCTCCGACCTGACAGCATTCAACTGCTGCTGGCTCTTCTCCTTAGCTTCAGATTTTAAAAAATTTTGTATGGAAACTTTTTTTAAATAAAATTTTAATAATTTTTTGGGTAGATACACCTACATTTTAAGCGTTATCTCAATTTACAAAAATGTTAGAAGTTAAACAAGATATGAATGATTGAGTTTGCCATAATCGCGAATAATATAGTTTTTAAATCTGTTGAGTAGATTTCCTACAACCAGGGCATAATACCGGAACCGTTAGCCGAAATAAACCGTTTCAAATAGCGTACCGGAACCGGAATCGAAACGAATTTTTTTTTTGGGAACCGAAAAACCGTTTACCGTTATTATTGGAACCGATATAACCGGAACGAAACCGAAACGTTGGTACTGGTACAGTTTCGGTTTTCTTTACTTTTTGTCAGATGTTTGAAATGCAAAAAAGCAATCATAAAACGACCTTTACACGCTGCCAGATTTTCTTTCAACTTTTAGGAGTCATAACACTTAAGCACCCAGCGATTGCCCCACGCGTTGCAGCTCAAATACAGGATGCCAAAATATAATATTTGCTGGCGGGAAGACATCTTTAACTCTTGCTCCAAGATAAGGCTTTCTTCTGAACCGAATGTGGACTGCTAATCCGCGAAATTGTACGCATATTTGAATTAGGCGGAGGCGGACAAAAAAAAAAAAAAGGGGATTTTTATTCCATTTGGATTCACTTTAAATTGGAAATATCAAAAACTTCATTCTCTCTTGCGAAATCGTTTTTTCAGGAAATAGAAAATTGAGAGAAATCCCTTTTTTAGAAAACAATGCTTTTTCTTGTGCAGTATTTTCTGCACCCTAGGTCTAACTTAACTCTAAGTGCTGAGCAAAAAAATACTTATATCGATCCTTTACATAATAGTTAAAGTTTAAATTCTGGTTCATTAAAATGTGCCGACGAAGTAGAGGCATATTGATTTTGATTCTGGGTAATAATCCTCTACAAAGTTCCCAGAATTGTGTGCGATATTAAAAGTCGTTCTTTCTGTTCCATCTTCGCAGATAAGCGTGCAACGCCTATTCTCTGGCGTTAAATATAAATGAATCCGCTAAGAAGTTGCATCCAACCACATTCAATGCAATTATGTCACCTCGAGAAAATCACAAGAATGCTATATAGTGGACGTTTAAAATTCGAAGTTAAATTCGAAAACAAATAATACATAATATAATATTTATGAGCATTAGACTGAACATAATCATATGGTAATATTTATTTTTAAAATGTTGTGTTGCTCAGGGCGCAAAAAACTCGTAATAATTTCTAGTTACCGTAATGAAAAAATTTTAACGTTTAATACTGGCGCCGTGGGTTTTAAGTTTCTTCATTTAATCCATTTTTCCCCTTTTCGTTTTTACTTTTTCGTAGAAGTAACCTTTGAGATGCCAAACTTTGTTCTTGAATTAAAAATCTACTTTAAAAAATTTTATGCAAAACATAATGCAGGAAACTTTAAACCCACGGCGCGTACTAAACGTCAAAATTTCTAAGTTTTGTTTTTCATTACGTTAACTAGAAATTATTACGAATTCTTGCGCCCTGAGGAACAGAACTTTGTCAAAAAAATATTTTTTCATACAAGGGACGTTCAGTCTAATGAGCATATAATGTAATCAGTAGATCTTACGAACGAAATTTGAATGATACATATATAATTTTACTTTAAATGTAAAACCATTCATTTCGTGTTGAATTTTGATTCGTTTTATTAAACAGGAATAAAATGATTTAGATTTATCTCAGAATTTAGTTTTTTTCAGTATTAAAAATAACTATTTTTTATTGATACATACCGGTATACCGAAATAAAAATGCGGGTACCGTATCGAAACCGAAACCGGAACCGAAATTCGTTTCGGGATTATGCACTGCCTCCAACGAACAGAAATATTAGCGTTTAAACAAAACAAAAATATTTTTAATTTATTTACTTAAGAATCACACTTCTAAGAATAAAGGAGCTGTAAGCAATTGAGTTCTTAAAATTTTAAAAAATAAATTTTCTTGACTATATTTCATCTGATCTATTCTTTCACTTCTAATATGGACCAAAAGACGAAAAAAATACAAAATAATTTTTGTAAACCCAAAAAAACCACTCAAATTTGACTGCTAAATGAAGCTATAGTTTGAAATCCTGAGATCATATCGAAAATACCTGATGCTAAATTACACATTGTGCAAACATCTTGATCTTAAGGTAGACTGTGTCCGAGTGTGCAGGTTTATGTGCTGGACTGCTGGCGGAGGTCGGGTTCGATGCCGCTGGAACATCTAATAAAAGTGGATTTCCTTTCTTTAAAAATAGCTGTTATACTACCGGTCACTTACCAGCTATTGCCAGCTGTGAAGTAACTGGCCATGAAAAAGAAAAATTCTAAATGTTTGCCAAGAGATTGAGAGAAGCTTGGCATGGCCCCTTTGGAGCAGTATAGCAAAATTTTCATTTTCCTTAAGATCAAAATATTTGGAAAATAACGGGTCATTTACAACTTAAAATGGTATGCCATCCAGTATGTACGTTCAAAATGCAGGCATCTGTAATATCTGGTTAACAGAAGGGAGTAAGAAACAAACATTCCCGGAATATGCTTGTTTTTGACACATGATTTAAAAATGTTAAAGTGCAAAGTTAGTAAAAACGCGAATAAAAATTATTAATTCCTCACTTCCATTCACTGTAAAGACCAAAAAAAAATTTGTTATCGGTGTCAAGCTAACAATATGACGGAGTGCCAGAAACATTTTATCACACATACATAAGACTTTCTTTTCTATTAACATTCAGGAAAAGAGATTGAGTAAAAAAAGGCAATCGCGCAAATAACAACCAATACTTACGTTTTCATACAAACAAATTGGCTGTGTAATAACAAATATAAGGAATGATGAGGAAGGTAAAGATTTTAGTTAGCTGCGTTGTCTCTTTCTCGCTTGCTCTTTTTCCTTTGTGCCCATTAGCAAAAATGCGGCGCAAATAAGCATAATGTTTATTGAACAATTGTACATCAATTAAATTTACGTTTATCAAAGTTTTTACTAGTAGAGGAAACCAGAAACCATCAACCCGTATATTTGTTTCTGTTATTAACCGGTTATGTTAATAAAGGTTATAGGGTTACAATTATATGAGAACAATTTTATACGGTTACGGTTTCGATTACAAATTTTGAATTGTTTTTAGCTGTTAAATGTTACGGTTTTAATCTCTGGTTGTATTTAAGGACCTCACCTAAAGGAAGTTGTTTGTTTTGTCCAACTAGATTCCAAATTTATAATACCTTACTCAAGTTGCATGCCCTCACTCATGCCTGCCATTGTTGTCTCTTTGTGTCGTTGGGGTGCTGCTACCCCATTTACCCATAACTGGGGGACGTAATTTCATACCCAAAAAGACGAGGACAAGAGTCTTCTGCTATTTGATTTTCTTTGTTTTAGATGGTGGAGTGGGAGGGAGGGAAAGGGGACATTAATAATTTGGCTCCTCTTGACTTTCGTCTTGCATGTACTGATATATGTACAATGTACATATGCATGTATGTCAATGGGTGCTTTTTCTTTTTATCGAGACCAAGGCGACAGCTCGGTACTTATCATATTTAAATGAGTGTGTTTGTGGGGGTGAGGGGGGTGCTAGGGTATTGGGTTAAACTAGAGTTGCAGCAGCAGCAGCTTCCGCTTGAGTGTGCCAAGTTGATGTGTTCCAATAAGTCTATCGATGTGCATGCGTACGTACGTATGTACGCTTTTGTGGTATTGTTGTGACTCAAGTCATCATCATATTTACACATATAGCCCGAATGATGCATGCTTTTTTCTCAATTAGGGCAACCTTTTGACGATACTCTTTACTTTCAAGGGACGTTTCAGATAATTGAAATATTTTAATTTGATAAATATTCACAACATATGGCACATTATTTAAAGCCAAGGTCAATGGCAATCGGTTGCATGGTCGTTAGAAATTAAAACCTGCTTAGCCCCCTCCAAAAGACATAGAGCGTGAGAGAGAGACGAGCGGGAGTGGCATGAGCAACACAGCGGCTGCTCTTCGTCATTCCCACGCCACACACGCGCGCTCACTTATTTGGTTTAATTAATTAAACACATTGAAACACATTCCATATTTACATTATTTCTCTGCATATTTGTTTTTCTCAGATCATTTATACACAGCGACGATTCCGCATCATCGCCTGGACAGCGGGGACAACAGCCGGCCAATTCTGAGGAAGACGCGTCATCGCCCCGCGACGAAATGGAATTGGCTCACACACTGACCCTCAATGAGGAGGCATTGAAACAGCTGCCGGAGCACAAACGTCCGGTATTCGAGCTGGAATGGTTGCGTTATCTGGAGAAATCTTTACCGAATGTGGCCAAGCATGAGATCAAGGCATGTCAGAAGAAACTGGTACATCAGCTTACCGAGCGGATACAGGGTGCACCTGGTCCACCTATGCGCAAGCTAATCGCCAGTGCATTAGCCACCCTTTTCTCGGTCGGCGATACCTTTATGCTTTTCGATACAGTAAATGCGTGTAACGATATACTAAAGAACAAGGATGATTCGCCCAGTTATTTGCCCACCAAGCTGTAAGTAAAATTAAATATTAAATGCTGCATGTCCCAAACTAGGATTTTGCCACGTCTAAAACGTAATCGTTTAAGGTGATCCCTCCAGAAGTGTTCAAAGCAAAAAAACATTAATTTCCGACTGTAAATTATATGAAAACGAGCTGAATCGATTGAGCCTTGTCCGTCCGTCTGTCTGCTTCGCGAACTAGTCTCTCAGTTTTAAAGCTATCCAGCTGATACTTTGCACAGAGTCTCACTTTTATGATGAAATGATATAATTTTCTTCATTTCCTGTCATTTTAAGAAATGAAGTTTCTTTTCTTTGGTGGAAGTGAGAAAAACTTCATTGTTTTAAATTTTATTGTTCTAAAATTCGGTGATTATTTATTAGATTTGCTTTCAAACAGATTCGCGATATTTGGTTGAAATCCTATGATTATCTGCCATGTGTTTTAGTTAAAAAATTTGTTTGATTCTCGGACTCTGTTATTTAAAAAACCAGCATTTGCAAGGGTATAACAACTTCGGCACAGACGAAATTAGTTTGGCCTTCTGTTTTCTTCTGGTTGAGTACTGTGAGGGGCAGCTAATTTTAATGCAATTCGTAAATTTGGGCAAGGTAATAGCGGATGAAAGTGCTGCGCTATCATGCATAGAATTTGTTGTATATCTGATTGTTATAATCCGCCGTTCCAAAAGTACTTTTAACATAAACCGAATCTTAAGTAAACCGAACCGCATTCCATCAGATTAACAGAAGGAAAAACTTAATCGATTTTTAAAGAAGTTTTTTATTCGATTCGCTTAAATTCACTAAAAGCAATCTTTTTTTTTTAACTATCTAAGAAGTTTTAAACCAACGCTTAAGCCAAATCTTTTGGTTTGACAAGCTGAGGACGCGGTTTTTGAACCTAATAACGGAAAGAACCACTACATGCCCTTCGCTGGTACATAAGTTTTGTTGTGTGCGGACAAATTTTTCTGTGTTTTAGTATGTATGTGTAACTGTCTTCTTTTGGATTTTTTGCTGCTTTTTAGTGTCAAAATTTAAGTTACTTACTAAGCTCATAAGTATTCCAAAAGACGTGAAAAGAACAACCATTTGGGAATTGTCTTTAGGATGAAGGAAAACTCTAGAGCAGGCATGCCCAAATCCAGAATAGGGCAGAGCTCTTACCAATACTCACAAATAAAAACACCAATACCAAGAAGAGAACTGCAAACTCTAAGACAAGACACCAACAAAATCACAACGAATGCAAAAACAAAATCATTGAAATTGTTGTTCGTCAGTTTGATTGCGCGAGCAAAGACCAATACAAAGAAGGGAAGAATAACGGTTTTGGATCTACGCAGTGCACACACAAGTAATTGTTTGTATGTGTTGTGTTTGCCTATACTTGGTGCCGTGCATGTATACGATCATTGCTTTGCTATCTCCAGAGCAATTACAAAAACAAAGCGTGCCCGAAGAGCATAGGACTGGGCATGGCTGCTCTATAGTTTTTATTTTGAAACGGTCGACTGGAAAACAATTACGTCTAAAGACAAAGCACCTAAACACTGACAATTGATGCCAAATATGGGCAAATAGGAAGCTTAAGGAAGAATTAGAGAAGTTCAAGGTCCTATAAGAAACTCTTTAGACGATTTTTTACGAAGAACCAGAAACAAGGAAAAAAATTTTTATGGAATTCGGCTAATACTTCATACGGCTTATGTCTGCAAGCTGCTTCACGAGCATACAATCACTTGTATGCAAAGGGTTTCCCTTTGCCTAGCGTCACAACACTCCAAAGGTGGATGCGGAAAATAACTATAGAGGTTGGAACTTTGGATGCCGTCATCGAGGACGAAAAATTGTGTTATATTTTATATTATGCCATCAAACATTATAGTCAAAATTTTAGTTAGTCTTCCTAATATCGTTGACAAAATTAAAAAACACAAAACAAAGCAAGCCATCTGCTATCCCTTTCTTTTTGCCAAGTTCCATCCACTGGCCCTCAGCAAATGCTGACGGCTTCTCCTTATATTATTACACCATGCGTAGATCTACCTCGATAGAAAAAGCGTTCGGCCGTACGCATAAGCAATTTGTTGTTGCATACAAGTTTGCGAGAGACATCGGAGAGAGAGAGAAGAGAGGCACATATGATGTTGTTGTTGTAGATCTGTACGCGGCAACAACAAAACCCAGAGCACGCATAAGATTTTGTTTTTGCTCTATGATGGCTTATGGCGTGCGCTAAACCTATACGCACAATCTATTCCTTTGCGAAGCACAACAACACATGCGTGCTTTGCGGAATACACAAGGGCGCCCCTGTTTTAGAACAAAAAAAAAAAGAAATTATTTTAAATTTTTCTCAAAATAAACATTTCGAGTTCGAAAGAAGTTCCACCGCCCATATCTTTTAACGCAAGTTCAGTACCGAAAGTTTGTAAGCTCTTTATCGTGTGACTTTAGCAGTTCATCGATATCTTCAATATCCATTCCTTTAACATTCTTTTCCATAGCTTATTTAGCAGTTTCTTCATGAACAGTTGGTACATCTTTCACCAGAACATGTATTTTATATAATCACTCTGGCCATATGGCCGCGTGTGGCCCAGCGGTTAGTGTGCTGGACTGCTGGGCGGGATGTCGTGGGTTCGATACCGCCGCGGAACATCAAATAAAAATAGTTTTTTTCTTTCTTTAGAAATTAGCTTTTACACATTCGGTCACCTTCACCAGCTACTGGCGCCAGCTGTGAAGTAACTAGCCATGAAAAAAAGCAAATTCTCAATTCTCGGCATTAAACTATAGGTCCCTTTCTCTTGTGCAAAAAATTTAAGGCACACACGCCAAGAGATTGTGAGAAGCTTGGCTTGGCCCCTTTGAGGGGCTGTTTAGCCAATTTTACATTATATTTACAGAGCTGTCCAATAGAAACAGCATTTTAAAATCAATATTTATAGAGCCAGAATAAGATTTTCAATCTGTCAATAGAAAAAATATAAATAGGGTCATATCTCCGACGACATATCTCCGCCCAGTATATTTTGCCGGCGAAGATAGTCGCTTTTTTTCTGGCGGAGATATGTCGTTTTAAAACGGCATACCTCCGCGCGGAGATATGACGTTTAATTTATATTTTTTTTTGTAAATGAGTAAAGGGTTACCGGGTATATAACAGTGTCCGGCAAAACACACATGCTTATTTTGCCTTTGCATGTGTGCGTTCAGACTCGCGAGAGCGCTCTCAGTTAACACATGTTTGTTATTGCAAAAGAGAGCAGTGTTCGCTCGTATAGTGTCTGTGTATCGACGCCGCTGCTACAGAGGATGGACGTCGCTACTTGTACACAGAAAATTAAACAGTGCCGGACACTGGTATATAACAATAAGGCTCTCTTTCTTACTTGCTTTAACAATAACACAGTTCGACAAAATCCAACTTTTTTTAAAAACCCATGCCGGGACCTTTCTTTTATGATAAATTATGATAAAAGGGACCTCTGTAAGCATATACCTGATACCCAGTTTTTCAAATGAAGCCTCTGTTCGCGTTTTGGGTACTTTTGTACTTGCAACACACAACGACTAAAATTTTACTTGGTTTTTAGTGGTTCAAGGTAAATTTCTGCAAAATTCAGCAAACGTGGACATAATAAATTCACTCCAATCGTGCAATCTATTAAGGTACCTCCAGAAGAAGTTAAACCTTCATTCTTCCATATCTTTAAAAGCACACGGTAGACTTTCATTAAAATCGTTTTTATGATAGTATAATGGGCTATTGCATGTCCCTAAGATATGGTACTCCACAGCTAAAATACCGCGATATGGAGTACCATTATTAGACTCACCCAAAATTCAGTTTATACCATCAGTTAATATATCCGCGCGGAGATATGTCGTTTGAAACGCGGCGGAGATAAGATAAGAGATTTTTTTGAACTTACCCACAACGAATTGTCCGAAGCCCGTCTAACCCATTCTTATCCAATTTAATTTTGCATATTTTTCAGCACTGCCATTTGCGTTCTGGGCTCTATGTATGAAAAGCTGGGCAGAATGATGGGACGTACCTATGAGGACACCGTCCAAATCCTTATTCGTACACTGAGAAATGCCGAATCTCAAGCTCGCATCGAGATCATGCATACCCTGGAAAAGGTTAGCGCCGGCATGGGCACAGCCATTGCCAATGTGCATAAGGATATCTACAAGGCGGCCAAACATTGTCTCTTGGATCGAGTAATGGCCGTGAGAGTAGCGGCTGCCCGCTGCATCATGAAGATGATTTACAGTGCTCCATTTCTGTATCAGACCGAGTTGGAAAATTTGGCCACCTTGTGCTTTAGGGCCTTTGATGGTAGCAACTATGAAGTGCGCTGTGCAGTGGCTCAGCTGCTGGGCACTCTGCTGGCCTATACCCAACAGCTGGCCGAGGCTGCAGGGAACAAGAAATCGAATCAGGCAGCCGCTTTGCAGGCAGCAGCAGCTGCTAAAGGAGCCGCTCAGAGACTGGTTTCGCTGGATGAAGCTTTGGGCATACTGATGTCCGGATTCCTACGCGGTGGAGCCTCATTTTTGAAGGGAACTGGTGAAATCATCAAAGGCAGTTCCGGAGTGAATCGAGAAGTTCGTGTGGGTGTTACACACGCCTATGTGGTCTTTGTCCAGTTCATGGGTAGCGTTTGGCTGGAACGCCACTTGAGCACTTTCTTGGCTCATGTCTTGGATTTGGTGGCCAATCCCAAGGCCGCCTGCTCCCATGTGGATGCCGTTTACTCCCGCAAATGCATCAACTTTATTCTACGTTCCACCATAGGCAAAATGCTGGGCGAGAAGGCTCAGAGTGCTGCCTGCAAGGAGCTCATCCATTTGGTGGCTAAGCAAATGAATTCGATTGATTTCAATCCGGAGAATGCCAAGGACTCGAATCAGGAGACTCTGTTCAGTCAACATTTGTTGGTGTGTGCCCTGCAGGAGCTGAGTTCTCTGTTTATTGGCCTGGGCACCACCGCCCAGAACTTGCTGGGGGATCAGTCGTTGCAGGCCATAGATGCCACATGTGCGGTTTTGGTTCATCCCTGTGCAGCTGCACGATTGGCGGCTGCCTGGTGTTTGAGGTGCTGCTGCATAGCTGTGCCCAGTCAAATAACTCCGCTCATCGATCGCTTTATAGAGGCCATCGAACAGATGAGATCCTCACCGGAGGCCATAGCCGGTTATAGCTGCGCCTTGGCGGCCATTTTGGGCAGCGTTCGCTACTCCCCCCTGGGCATACCACATACCAAGGGCAAAGTGGTCTTCAATTGTGCCGAGGAACTGCTGCGCTCTGCTTCCCAGAATAGCCGCATGTCGCTGCATCGCACACAGGCAGGTTGGCTATTAATTGGAGCTATCATGACGCTGGGTTCGCCGGTGGTAAAGGGCTTATTGCCACGCATGCTGTTATTGTGGCGCAATTCGTTTCCGCGCTCCAACAAGGAACTCGAGTCGGAGAAAGCTCGTGGTGATGCGTTCACCTGGCAGGTCACATTGGAGGGAAGAGCAGGGGCGCTATCGGTGATGCACAGTTTCCTGCTTAATTGTCCTGAGCTGGTAAACGACGATATTACACGGCGACTGCTAACGCCCATTGAGAGCGCTTTGGCCATGCTGGTGAAGTGAGTAATCCTGAGTATGACCTAATTATGTGACATAACTGATCTTTGTTCACTTTCCGTTTCAGTCTGGCCACTGTTCTTAAGAGTTACGGCACTCAACTCAAGGCTCCTGCGGCAATGGTTCGTTTGCGTCTCTTCGAAACGCTTACCTTGCTGCCGGCCAATGCATTGGAGGCTTCCTACACCCATCTGCTACGCATGCTCGTTTCGGAGTTCACTTTATCGGATAATGCGGCCAATACCACAAACTCTTTGCTGCGAACCATCTGTCATGGCGATGATTCCATCATTTTGGGCACATGGCTGCAGGAAACCAACCATCGAACCATTGAGGATCAGGTAAGCTGTCCAGCTGAGGACTATGGTTGAGGTAGCATTTAATTGTCTAAAAATACGCTGTGTGTGTTTGTATTCTTTCCCCCCAAAAACTCTTTCACTCTCTCTCTCTCTCTCTCTAAGATGGAGCCCAATCGCAAAGTCGATGGCGAGCATGTAAGTGGAGCTTTCCAAAAGTGCCAAATGTGTTTTCATTTTGGTTTTCTTGTTTTTTGTTCAGCATGAATATTGTCTTAACATTTAGCTAGAGAAACTTTTTATAGTCTTGTGGGTTAAAGCACAAAAACGAACAAAACAGTGTCTGTGCAATTAATTTTGTTGTTGTTATTCTAAGATTCATCGATTTTGTTGTTGTTTATTTCCTCATTTTGAGTTTAATCATTTCGACTACATTCTGCCTCTTAGTTCTTGTGTTTGAAGAGACTTTTAGCTTAGCCCAGGCGCTATGTTTATGTGTTTTTGAGATGACCTAAAAGGTTCCACAAAGCTCTAAACAACTTGTCAGAGCCACCTTTTTAACCCTCGCACATGCACATATTTTAAAACCTTAGTTCACGCACATAGGGCCTGGCCAGACCCCATGAGAAGCATATATAATCCACTTTTGAGTGTTGTTGACAGACTAGATTAGTGCATTTGAAGCCGTAAAAACGAGTTTTACGACGCAGCTTATCGCCTGTTTCTGAAAATATTCGACAAGACCGCTGTGTTGAGGAACCACAACACTGCTGGCAATATTTAGTGCTCTGCCGAAGAACGATTCAAAAGCCAAACGAGTCGTAAGCTATAAGAGAATGTTTATAGTGTTCATGCGATTTTCGACTTTTGCACGAACCAATGTTTTTTTTGAAAGCGTATACAAAAATGTTCGTCTCATCCTTTTCGATTGATTCCATCGTTTTGTTTACAAATTATATGAGTGGGCAGATTGATATAATGGCAATCAATAATGTTGCAGAAAAATGCATATGTCCAGCGTCTTGTTGGTCGTTTTGTTGTATAATGCGTTCGCATTTGGTCCATAGAATCAACGCCTGCCTTAGTCGAATTATTAAACAAAATAGCTTCGCCTTCAACATTTTTTGTGTAATGAACGGTGGACAACAAATTGACCGGCTTTTTCTTTTTTTGCACGTAGCTGCAAAGCGAAACATGAATTTGTTTGATCGAATGGTGCCAACAAATTCGAGGCCAATAGTAACGAATCGTTAAGCGCCGTCTAATGTTGTGAAGAACTATCGGCTATCATTGTTCTGCCGCTGTTAGTGTAACAACTTGCAAGATACATCAGTACATTTTCATCTTGTCTCACCTCTTGCTAGTCTCCTTCATCATTTCCAGTGCATAATTTTCCTTGCAATGGAAATTTCGTCTTCGAATCGCATGCTACCCACCATACTTTTATGTCATAAGCTGCGCAAACTCAGCGGGAAAAGACGCTCGTTACTAACATACATGAATACACCTGCGTGTGTTCTATATGAACAAATATGGTTTGCGAAACAGAATATGTATTGTAAGAGAGGTATAAAACTACATAGAATCATCAGAACATAGAAGGCCAAGGTGCGTGTACGAGGGACCCTCGTGGAAATGGAAAAAGTTTTGCTTAGGTTTATTACTTCAGAGCCTCTCGTGTAATTTTCGCACATTTATACTCTTTGAAGCTGCTAGGCTTAATATATTTAGGCAAGTATAGGACATTACCAAAAAGGACCGAACGCTATTTTTGGTTATACAGACTTCAAGATGGTCCGATGGGTGGGTCTCTATATCGCACTGAAAAAAAGGGATAGTTTATAATATCCTCAGGATATTTTCGGTGTCCATTTGGGATCCATTGGATATTTTCAAAGTCGATTTATTTTCGTCTAAAAAGGATATATCAGAAAAAGGATAGTTCTTGATCTCTATTCTTCATCCAAAGTTGCTGAAAAATGTGAAAAGAATGTTTGAAAAAAAGGAACTTTAAGTAAAGATTTCAAATATACATTCTACTGGTATTATTTTTATTGTGTTGATCTGCGTTGATTGGTGACGTTGTTTATACAACTGCAGCATTGCTCATCTTTGATCGTTCTTCGTCCTTGCAGGTTATGACGGCTTAAAACCTTCGGTTCAGTCCTATAAGTTAGCAAACTGTAATGTACCTTATAATCCATGATTTACTTTAACAAAGTTAGTTTTTGTTTGCAATCGCACAGCCTCACTAGAAATACCTTGATTGAATAATATTGATCCAAAGTTCTTAAAAATACTGCTTCCAAAAGTTCTAAAAATCTAACGCATTATCAATTACGACCTCAACGTTTCGAAAACCTTATAATCCCAAAGCAGGTAACGAGTATAGGCCAAATTCCATCCTACCTTTCATCTCAAAATCACGTGAGCAACTGATTTACACCCAAATTAGCAGTTTTTTACGATAAACAAACTACTGAATGATAAGCAGCATGGTTTTCGTAAGTCGCGTAGATGCACTACGGCAATTCTGAAAGTGGCTGAAGATATTCGAAGAGAGGTTGACAAAAACCATGTTACTTTTCTAACTCCTCTGGACTGTAGCAAGGCATTTGATACTGTAGATCACCTAATTTTATGCACAAAACTACAAACCGAAAAAATTAAGAATTAATTTGTGTTTTCATTTTCCGATGTGGAAAATACCGCCGGTTTGTGGGCTGATATATAGAACCCGGTTGAAGGCGTAGCGAAGCGCGACGGGTTATATGCTAGTATATTCATATATTATTACGAAGAGTCAACAGCCAAGTCAATATAGACATGGGTCAGATGTGATCAGAACTATAGGAACCACATCAAGTTTGATTTTAATATTTGCCATGCCTCCTGATTCTCCCGCAGCCAAAGAAAACCTCAAATCTGTCACAATTGGGGGGTGCCACAGAAATCTCTAGAGATTTTGGCCTCGGTTGGTTTGCAAATCGCTCGAAAAATCCGTCGGAGTGATATTTTCTTCTTTGAAAATCTAGTTAGAACAGAAACTCAAAAAAAAAAAATCCCTTAATTTTAGTTATGGGTTAATTTGATGTTCAACTGAAATTTTTTGATTGTGATAAATGTTTTATGATGCATTTTTAAATTATAGTTCAAATTTAATTCATATTCTTCATAAATAAAATTTTAATATTTGTTGGCGCCAAACAGGAGATATAACTCTCCAGCTCTTAATCGCGGAACCAGATGGCGCCACAACGCTAAACGGCGCCACTGATTGGTTGGTTTAGATTAACATGAAAGTATTTTTTGCCTAAATAATTATTGAAACGCATTAAATAATTCAATGCTTTTATCAACTAATTAAATAATTTATTTTCATTTTATGCAACTTTCTAATCCAGAAAAATACGAGAGATTTGAAACCAACCGAAAGAGATTTCTGTGACACCGAGAATTGGTTATGGGTTGGAATTTGGTTGGAAGAGATTTCTGTGACACCTCCGAAAATAGTTCAATTTATATAGCCTAGTTTGATAACGATTAAATTAAAGATTGTGGAGTTATAATCAATTTAAGATGGCGTCAAATAGTGATAAAGAACTTATTCAGAAATTTTACGACCAGCAGGGGAATATCTTCTTTTGGCAGGTGCAGGGGTTTGATCGCCTTTTTTATTTCATTCTCATTGATTGCTTATCTAACCAGTTGACGTTTTTAGTGGCCATTTAGTTTTTCCTTATTTTCTTTACTTATTTTGATTTTAGCATTCACCCTCGCTAATTCCCACCATTCTCTCTTTCTCCCGTTCAGCTGCAGCCCAACAGTGCCGCCGGCTCTGGCGCCCTGGAGCATGATCCTTGCTGTTTGTACCGTCCGTGCTGGTCGTCGACCAGCAATCACTCCACCAATTCCAACAATATTCATTTAATCAACAAGGCGCAACAATGTCCTGGACCCTTACCCCTAGGTGTGGCAGTCATCGATATGTCTGTGACCCTGTACGGCACCATATTTCCCAAAGTGGCCAACAAGCATCGTCTGCAAATGCTGGAACATTTTGCCGAGTGCATTAAGCAGGCCAAAAGCAGTCGCCAGGAGGCGGTGCAAATGAACATTTTTACGGCTCTGCTGTGCGCGCTGAAACAATTGACGGACAGCAAGACAAGTCTGGGTCAAGAGGATGTGAAAAAGAGTGCCACCAATTTGATTGTATCCTCGCTGACCAGCACCAATTCCACCATAAGATGTGCGGCTGGCGAAGCTTTGGGTCGATTGGCTCAGGTGGTGGCCGATTCACATTTTACAGCCGAGCTGGCACAGAATAGCTTTGACAAACTGAAATCTGCCAGAGATGTGGTCACTCGAACAGGACATTCACATGCGCTGGGCTGCCTGCATCGTTATGTGGGTGGCATGGGTTCGTCGCAACATTTGAGTACAAGTGTGTCCATACTACTCGCTTTGGCACAGGACAGTGCCTCACCGGTGGTGCAAGTGTGGTCATTGTATGCATTGGCACAGATCGCCGACTCAGGTGGACCCATGTTTCGTGGTTATGTGGAGGCTGCTCTGACATTATGCCTGAAATTGCTAATCAGCGTACCCCATGCTCATGTGGATGTGCATCAGTGTGTGGGCAGGGTGGTGAAATGCTTTGATTACCACAGTGGGACCTGAACTGCAGGGTAGCAATGTAGCTGTGACAGCTATGCGCAGCTCCTTCCTCTGTGCGGCTGCTCTAATGCAATCGCATGCTGATCCCCTGGTACAAGCCGAGGCCATTGGTTGTCTACAACAGCTGCATTTGTTTGCCTGCAAATCCTTGCAATTGGACACTCTAGTACCCACTCTAGTCAAGATGCTGGCTAGTAACTATTTCATACTCCGCAAGGCGGCCGTATCCTGCCTACGTCAGTTGGCCCATCGCGAGGCCAAGGAGGTGTGTGACTTGGCCCTGACTATACCAGCCGAACAATGTCCGGAGCTAATGATCACCGAATATGGACTGCCGGGGGTACTCTTCTCCATGCTGGACACAGAGACAGATGCGGAAATGTTGAAGAATATTCATGATACCTTGACTTCCATGCTGCAGATGTTGGCAGCTGATAATCTCAGCTCTTGGTTGAGCCTTTGCAAGAATGTATTGACGGTGGCGGTGGAGGGTGCAGGTTTGCAGGAGGAAACCGCTGCTTTAGAAGCCAAAGATGCGGCTGGCCAAGAGGAGGAAGATGATGAGGAGGAAGAGTATGCAGATGATGTCACCGAATATAGGGCCGAGGAGAATACCTCCACTCATCCTGCCGTTCAGCCTCGCTGGCCCACACGTGTGTTTGCTTCGCAATGTGTTAGGCGCATCATCTCCAGCTGCGAGGCCTCCAATCCCATGCACTTTGATCTGCTTCAGGCCAAGGAACAACAAATGATTAAATCCCGTGGTGATTATCTGATACTCCACCTGGCCGAATTGATTCGCATGTCATTCATGGCTGCCACCTCCGACTCAGATCAGCTGCGCTTGGAGGGACTGCGCACTCTACAGGAGATCATTGATCGCTTTGCCAATGTGCCAGAGCCCGAGTTTCCGGGGCATTTGCTTCTAGAGCAGTTTCAGGCTCAGGTGGGAGCTGCTTTGCGTCCAGCCTTTGCCCCAGATACACCCTCTCATGTAACGGCCGCCGCCTGTGAGGTGTGCTCCGCCTGGATTGGTTCGGGAGTGGCCCGTGATATCAGTGATTTGAGAAGAGTGCACCAATTGCTGGTGAGTTCGTTGAACAAACTGTCCAGCAAAACGAACAGCACTCAGCTGTACAATGAATCCATGGCCACTTTGGAGAAACTAAGCATACTCAAGGCCTGGGCCGAGGTCTATATAGTTGCCATGTTGGGCAATGGCAAGGCCCCGGCTTCACTCCTAGACTCTCCAATCCCAGCCGCAAATACCCTCACTGACCACTTTGGAGTCGGAGGATTTGCCCGCTGAAAGTAGAGGGGAGAGCCTTTTGGGTTTGGTTCAACCGGAGCTTCACAATCTCTCCACTCACTGGTTGAATGCCATGAAGGATCATGCTCTGTTGCTGCTGCCAGCGGAATTTCAATCTCAATTACCACATGATGGGGGCGCCTTCTATACCACAGACACCATTAACTCTTCGAAACCACATTATATGACCAGTTGGCCCCCCCTGTTGTATGCTTCCGCCCTGTGGCTCAGGGACGAGGGTTTCGCCCGTCATCAGGAGACCTCGGCCATTGCCTCCGAATCGAACAACAATCATATAACCCATGGTTCGCTCTCAGCTGATCGATTTCATATGATTTTTGGCATTTGCATGGAGGCTTTGTGCTCCATTCGCAGCTCGGACAAGCCCAAGAATATTGTCAGCTGTCTGCGTTCCCTGCACAGCATCTTCGATTCTCTTTGGGCGCGCCAGCAGCTGATCAAGGATAAAGCCTTGACCATTGAGCTTTGCCATGTCCTACACCGTCAAATCTTAACCCGCGATGAGCTCCTAGTGCAGTTGCTGTGTGTGGAGATCCTAAAACAAACCATACAAGCAGCTCGTGAGGATTTAGATCGACGACGTGATGATAATGCCAATGAAGCGAATAGTCTGCAATTGGGCGAGGATAACTCCATGCAACCGGGCAGCTCTCACGTCTATGCCGTCCTGGAGGTCTGCCTTTGTCTATTTGTTCGTCAAATACCCAGCATGAATCCCACCAAGCAGAGCGGTGGTGGTGCTCCAGGACTGGACTATGCCTATGCCAAGTTTAATGCCACCGCCTCCTTCTTCTCCGTTTTGAATGATGACAATGGCCTTTTGGTGGCCAGTGGACTGCAATGTGTGGAGCAATTGCTAGATCTTTGCACTCCACTTGGTGCCGTAACCGTCTTACCTACCATACTGTACATGACCACCAGCATCATCAAGGAAATTGCCAATAAATCTTCCATAGATAGCAGCATCTTGGCCAATACCAGTGCCGTTCAGGCTGCTCTTCAATGTTTACGTTCGGTGTGTCTACATCGTTGGTCACAGCAGGCGGACACATCTGAGGATTGGCAGCAATTGCTGCAGAGTGCCTTGGCCACAATCATCGATCTCACCAAAACGGCGGGCGATAACGAGGAACGCAAAGTGGATGAGGTCACCATGTTGCTGGCCATTTCGGTGTTTATTTTACACACTCCCGCTTCGGTGGTGGCCACGCCCTCACTTCAATATCCCTGCATCAATCATTTCCGTCAGTGTCTGCAATCGGAGCATTTGTCGGTGAAATTGAAGTGCATCGAGATCACAAGGGATATATTTAACAAAGCAGAACTGAAGACAGCCACCCCCTATATACATGCCTTGGCGCCGCGAATCATTGAATCGCTCTATGCGGAGTGCAGCAAGACGCCAGCCAGCGAACTGGAATTACAGGTTACGCTAGAGAGCATAGTGACTGTGGAACAGCTCATAGAGCTGGCAGAGCCTCAGCATCGTAAGTATAAATCAAATGAAATTTTGGTAATTTCATAGGTTGGGGGAGGTGTTCTCTCAGATCTTTTAAAAGACTGTAGATTTCAAATTGGACAGTGTGACCAAAGAGATAATTAGATTAGCTTAGTACTCACAACAGCTAAATTGATTCCGATGGGTATTAAACCCATACAAAAACGTGAGCGTAAGTTAAAGTCGGCTCTAACCGACTTCGATATTCCCGTTACTCAAGAAAAAACATGTTTAACAGTGTTCCCGCGTTCCTTAGTGTGACCATCCAAAAAGTATGCAACATTTTTTTAGGGTGGTAGCGGGGAGGGCTTGGTTCACTTTTTTGCTTATAACTTGAGAACCGTTCATATGATCTTTGTCATTTTTTCGGCAAATCGATTCATTTTGCTAACTACTAACTATCTCTAGAAGGTGCGAATCCTCTATCTTCAAAACTGTAGGAGATATAAAGTTTTTTCCAAATTGCGGGGGCGGGAGGGACCGTTGCCAAAATTTGAAACAAACTTGATCTGCGTGCAGATAAAAGAAGCATTTGCCCCATACATGTCAAACCGCTATCTCTTACCATCTCTGAGATCTAGGTGTTCATACAGACAGACAGACGGACGGACGGACGGACGGACAGACGGACAAGGCTAAATCGACTCGGTTGTTGATGCTGATCAAGAATATATATACTTTATATGGTCGGAAATGATTCCTTCTGCCTGTTAAATACATTTGCACGACTTTAGTATACCCTTTTTACTCTACGAGTAACGGGTATAAAAAGGTGTCGGATCGATAGTTTTAAGCTAGATCTTTTCTTAGACAAACTAAAATATCAGCTCATATCCATCGGAATGTTCGGAATGTTGAGCTTTTTCACAGATTTAGGTCACTAAAAATTGTTGGAACAATCGATTAGTTTCGAGGAAATCCGATATACCATATCAGAATCAGATATGATTGCAAATTTCGGATGTACATACTATTTAAATTCTATGTTGAATCAGGAAGCCTTTTTACAGATCCTATTTCATAAAATTGGTCAAGAGTCTGCAATATGGCCACATTAGTCATCCAAAGCCTGCGTCGCACAGAAAGACTGCGCATAGGAGAGCAACCTAGATGAATTCAATGAACAATTTCCCCCGGTGAAGTAATACCGCACGGCAGTGCCCTGGGTTAAAGTCCCACACTTTACAAAGTGATTGTTTTAGTGACATTTTTGATTGAAAATCTAAGAACTTTTTAGGCAGGTCATTTAAGTAATGATTTTGTCCATAAATTTTCTAAAACAAGACACGCACAACACCACAAAGAAGGCTGGTTGATAGTATAGCGCTGTTTCATGAATACCAATTCAATCTTCAGCTGTCTGCGCCTATCCTTAGTGCGTCGGCAGAAGTTACTATGAACGCTTGGGAGTCCCAAAGGCAGGCTTATAGCAAAATCCGACATCAGCAGCAAACGCCAAAAACACTGAGGCATGGACTGTGTGTGCATCCCGTTATCGGCCCTTCTTTTTAGAGGTTAGAGGGTCAAATCAAATGATCTTGACGGTCAATAGAATGGTCCAACACGCACACCCAACTAGCCTCTCAATTAGTCCATGGTTTGCGTGCCGTGTCTGCCACCGTCTTGTCCAACAAGTCTAATTTTTGCATTTTGGGCAAAGGAAAATGGTAATCATACCACGGTACTTTGCTCCATTGTTTCCAGAGGTCGCAAAAACGGTTTCCCGTTTACCTGTGTTAGAAAAAGACCGCTTTCGCGCGACCACATTCAATAACGGTACCGAAACAACCTTTAACTATGTTCTCGGCCTCTCGTTGGTTGTAAGAGTAGAGAGAAACATTATTTTGGGTTTTTTTTTCTATCCGATCTGTTACGGCCCTTTTGTCAAAATTCACCCAAGCAAAGGCTCGACCAAGATAGGCTCACTCTTAGCTTATAAAGCAAAACGTTGAGCTAAGCTAGAAAAAAACTTTACATTTAATTTTAAATTAAATTGCCATTAAACATAATTTTCAAAATTTTAGTTAGTCTCCCAAAAGTCGTACTAAAATTAACAAACACAAAACAAAGCAAACCATCCTCTATCTTTTTGACAAGCATACATCCACTGGCCCTCAGCAGATGCTGACGGCTTCTCCTTATATTATTACACCATGTTTGTGTCAAAGAGAGCGAGAGAGTAATATAATTCAATACAAAGCCTACTAAGCTACTAAGTAAAACACAAAAAATTCGTTCGCGGAGATGCTTTGCTTACAACAGTTCCTACCCAGCGGCGCAGAGCTCAACGTGTTCTGTAGAAAATATGCATTACGACTGTCGAAAATGTAAGGCACTACCATCGCTGACTTTCGTTAGAGAGATAGTAATCGCAAACAAACAGACTGCGAACAATCTGCATTACAATTTTAAAAATAAATAAAATGAAAAATTTAAAAATTTGCTGGCGTTAAACATGCAGTTAACTTGGCAGCCCTTAATCCGCTGACTGTCAAGTAGATGGCGCTACCATAGACAGGGGGAGCCACTGAGAAATGCACTTTGCTAAATCTCTGAACAAAACATGGGAGGTTTGAAACCAACCAACAGAAATTTCTGTGGCAATCTAAAATTTTGGAATATTCGTTAATTTTATCTTGTTTTTCATATCCATGTAATGAAATCGATTAAAAAAGTGACTCAAAAATCAGTTAAGAATCGGTTAGATAAACATTCATTTCAGTACATGGTCTTGTTTTTAAATCCAGAATTCAAATAACATTGTGTTCTTTATTATGAGAAGCAGAACGGTATTTTGCTAAAGGTATGAGAAATGTGTAGCTATCTTGCGATCAACAGTTTTGTGCAAAACCATAATGAAGATCTAAACTCTTCTAAGAGTAGTAGCGCAGTATTTACTTAGTTTTTAGATTCATCATACAAGAATCCAAAATCTTATAAAGAATATATAAGTGATGAAATTCAAAATTACACGAAGTTTCCTGTAGAAATTGTATCTGGAATTTTGAATAAATATATCGTGCTTTCTATATTTTAAAGGAAACTCTTGTGTACATCATATAAAAAGCCTAGTTTCAGAATTTATTGCAAGTTTTTTAGAAAATAATGAGATGTTAATTTTAAAAACAAATTAAGATGATGAAACCTTAGTTTTTGGAAGAACACAAAAACCTTGATTCTTTGGAACGATTAATTATTATTTGGTTTAGTTAGTATTTATTTATATATAATATTTTACCTTGGTCACACTGTTTACTGGAATTTACGAACTTCTGGGGAATAACCACCAGAGTCAGTCACTTTTGCAACTTTACAATTTTAGCTTGCTAATGAAAAGCGATTATCCTCCTCCACCCATTAGTTTTCCGACCAGTTTCCCGACAAAAGCATTTGCATAGCCTTGCCTTGGCGCTGCCAACTTGTACTCTTGTCTCGTCTTTCTAATCTTTCAAAATCACTGCAGCAGTTTAATTCAAAACATAGATAATAGTTCCTCCTCAATAGTACATACATATATCTGCTCTTTTTTCTCTGTCTTCTCTTTTCAATTAACTCACAAATCATTTCCACTCATTTCAATGAAAAATGTAACCGTTAGGAAACTTGAACTTGCTACAAGGTAAATAGACGAGCTCAAAATTCACATTAATTCATAAAGAAGTTGCTGTTGTCACTTTGCACCCACTATGTTTGTACTTGACGCACACCTAATCATAGTTTAAACTTTAAAACAAATAGTTTTAGATGCTGCACACAATGTAAAAAACCTAAAACGCTTTATATGTTGCATGCTATTGAAAGCTGTATCTGAGAATTTAGTAATATTAATTATTAATTCAATTTATTTTTCCGCAAATTTCACAGACATTCAAATGCTTACACTACTGGTGCCCGTACTCATTGGTTTTCTGGCCGATCCCAGCAAATGGCGCACTCTGCCCAAATACCAACGTCAACTACACGAACAGGCACTGCAATGGCTACTGAAAATTGGCCCCAAATATCCACAGGAATTCAAAACGCTAATGGGTCAAACACCGGAATTGCGGCAGAAACTGGAGGCAGCCATACGCAACCAACAGCAATCAATCAGCATAGCCCAAAAGGCATCCGAGGCACAGAGAAGCGGTCTACTGGCCAAGCCACAGAAACCCACGATTAAACTCAAGACGGACTTTAGTAACTTTCAATGAGGGAGCTGAGAGGGCTAAAAAAGAACAAAACAATCCAACGCTAAAGCTATGATATTTAAAGCCTGCTATTATAAAAAAAGGAAAAAATTGATTGCTTTGCAAAAAAATTGTTACCATGTACACCAGCAGTTAGAGGGATTCCATTCGAGCTGATCAAATTGCCAATTATATTATATTTCATTGAGGTGACATTTTTTAAAGTGATTTTTATAAAAACATACAGTTTCGAGGTTTGGTTTAGGTCTATCTTAGTTAAAAGGTTGGTTTAAAGAATTTGAGTATTGCAGGCTCGAGGTCAGGTAAAACACACAAATGTGTATGTTGTTTTTCCAATATTTTTCGGTAGCTCCTCGGCAAACATCTTCAGGGACACTACAATGCAATTTCCAATTACAATGTAAAATTGATTTGATCGAAAAACACAAACCATTTTTACATGCATTGTTTTACATATCTGTTCCGTACGGCGTGGAGTTGGATTCTACTTATACTTATTGATCAGTCTTAAGTCTTGTAGTTAAGTCTCTTGTCAGTATGCGTGTCTATTATAAATAACATTTCTAGAGTGAAGCTTTTGCTGTAGTGGTTTTCTTGCTGTATGATTGCGGTGCTGGGTATGCATACTCGAATGCCCGACCCATGTATCGATGCTTTGGGAAGAAAATCAACTATATTATACCAACGAACAGGCATCTTGTAAACGATTTTTTCGTAGCCTGAACAGTCAAGCGTGCGCGTGTATCGAAGAACATCAAGACCTAGAAGGTACACCTGGTGGGAACCATCGCATTTGGTAACAAAATCCACAAGCAAATAAGATTTATAAAAACCAACTGTCGCATTTTGGTTGGAATATCCCTTTATTTTTCTGTTCAGGCTGTTCGTCTAGAGCAGTGGTGCACAAAACGCCTATGGCCTGTCCCACGGGATAGGAACTGAAAATGCTGCCGGCGTCGCAGCCGACACACGCATAGAAAGAGTGAATACGTGTGTTCTATAAACAGCACGCACACATATTTATTTCTTTGCTTGTAGCCCATGTTTGACATAATGATGTTTACTTCGTGTTTCGCTGCTACACGCACTATCGCACAGCTTGATAGTGTGTGTTTGGGCACCACTGGTCTAGAGGGTGCTTTGAGAATGTTCAGTTGTTGTGCCGGAAATACCAGAACGTAGGCGTTATTTGAAACATTCAAAAGCGAAAAATAGAATGTATATGGACCAAGTGTATTCTTGATAATAAACAAAAGTCCACACATTTTGACAATTCGCCATAACATACCAAATACAAGAATTAAAGGTTAAATAGCCTAGCAAGTCAGAATTGAATGGATAAAAATTTTAACAAGACTTTCTTTGACTGCTTCTTAACCCGCTTGGCCTAAATCTTCCTGACTTGAACTCCAAATTTTGTTATTTTGACTTCCATTGCTTTTTAAATCTCTGACAAGTAGACCTTGTCAAATGTAGAAATTAATTTGGAAAATTATTGATCAAATTTTGAACAAAGTTCAAAACACGTGCAAGGATTATATTTATTTTTAATTAATTGAATGCAATATTTTCGTTTTAATTTAATTTTACTCCTCCTTTTGGCAATTTATTCAACTCTATGGGAATAACTCTAATTTATTTCTGCATTTTATTGCTATATACATAAAGAAAAAAGTACCTACAACTTTATAAATTATTTGTTAGTTATTATAATTAAATTATAACATAAACCATACGAATATAAAAATAAACTTATAATAAAAATTTAGTAAGACTGGAGCCCTCTAATTGAAAAGTGTGGGATTATTGGACTTCAAACCTTAAGTGATTATTTACTTCACAGTTAGTTGTGTGACTTTAATTTTTATTTAACAACTCAAAAAATAATTTATTGATTAGAGTTTTTATACCCTGAAAAGTGTATTATAATTTTGCCCAGAAGTTTGGTAGCGCAAAGGAATCATCTCCGACCACATAAAGTATATATATTCTTGATCAGCATGATTACTACTTCTTGTAGCTGCCATACAAATGTTCGTTCGGAAAATGTGTTTTAGTAAGAAAAACTGTTTTGTTCTCCATATTACTGCTCTCAAACACGGTCATGGGTAATATTGAATGTTTTGAGTGATTGACTGAAGTTTGGTCGAAGTCGCTATCCGTTGAGACAAGCTATTTAGTGTATCAAAACTGGGGTACAGACGAAGTTTGGCTTTCTTCCTTGTTTTATTTAAGAGCGAAGGATATTTTTAAATTTAAAAACGATGCATGTTTTTAAATTTTTTTTAATATTAAAGAAGTAAGCATTATATTTTATATTAACTTCTCGAAAAATAATTTTTATTTTTTTGAGTTTTATTTATTAGGGAAAAGTCACCGGCTGTGGACACGCTCCGGTTGTGGACACCCCAGTCTATTTTTTGACAGGTAACAGATGCAGCCAAGTTGAGTATTGTCAAACTTGTAGTTTGATCGTACACATAATCTGAGCCAATACAGGTAACACTCATTTGGTTTTGCGTGAGCAAATAAAAATTCGAAAATTTTTAGCTAAGTTTTTTTATATTTAAAAAAAATTTAAATATTAAATAAAAAAATAAAAAAGGTAAGTATTATACTTTTATATTTAATGTATTATTTATTTTATTATATTTAATTATATTTTTTTTTAGTAAATTAAATTTATCAAAAAAACAAAAAATACTTTCCATTTCAAAAAATACACTCCCTTTTGGCTCTGGTCACCCCCCTTTTTTTTTTTTAATAAAGGGTGTTTTGTTTTAAAATAATAAAATATAATTTTTTTTTTTTTGTTTAATATAGGCTTGGCTCCCGTCCGAGGGGCGCTCACACAAATTTACATTTAAATATTGGTATGGAGATACTTGCGAAAAGTTGGGGAATCCTTTCAAATTTTTTCGTCGATAGCAAGTGCGAAATAAAACTCTCATCTCTAGTTGTTTTGTTTTTCAAATTTGACTTGGGGGAAAATTCAAACGAATTAACAGCGAATAGTTATGGTGGCCTCCATTGATGCAATAGTTGCTACAATAATGATCCTTACATTATTTGTAATTTTTCAATAATTTGCTCCAATAGGCAATTGGTGCGTTATGGACACGACTAGGTAAGGGGCTGAATTGACCGGGCCATGACATCTCGTTTTTATGTATATATTAATGGAACGGCATAGAAAAGCAGATGTCCCAAGTCCGACCACTGAAAAGTTATGCAGCTGATCCATTGGACATACGAAATAGCCGTCGTCCACAATTGAATCACTTTGTGCTGGGCCAAAGTTGCTCATCATCAGCAATCTGGCATAAGTTGGGCAAAAACGACATGACTCCCGCTTCACATCGTTGCTTCCTTGAGTTGCGATGGGTACACCTCCATCGCTTTCACTCTTGGCGTGCTTATCACTCCAGCAAAGTACACTGTCCTTTAACGAAGACCAAGCCGTTTTACAATGGTCCCCTAGCAAAAACAAACATAGTGAATTACATATTTAAACGCAATACATTCTATATTTACCTTCCTTTCCAAAGCCAGTCACCTATACTTTCTGAGTTAATTTATGTTAAGCCGCTATCTTAATGCTGTTTATGGATGAGCATCCACAAATCAGATTTCTCTTTTATTAAATTACCTAGGGCCACCTTCTCCTCCAATAAATAGTTTTTCTGCCTTTTTAATGCTTTTGCATTATATTTTTACTCAATTTAAAATACCGCGCCACAACTTGTAAGTATTTGTGTGACTACCGCCCCATGTGTGTATATGTAGAGACGAAAAATATGTTTTACATATATTTCACACCTTCGAAATCATCACTCATCGCGTGACACATTGACGTCGGGTGGCAACGCTGTGTTATCGATATGACAATTTCGCGCGTGAACTCCATACCAACTCACGAAACAGCAACCTGCGAAATCATTTTTTTTATATGGACTTTTTTATTTCGCGGGTATTTCATTGGCCGGTTTAACATGTTAGTGTAACATATTTTACCAGCATTTTTGTGCATTTTTAGCCATGACAACACCAAAAAATCCTCGATTCAACAAAAATCAATTTTAATGGGCTGGTCGATGCCATTCAGCAATGCCTCATCGATAAGAAGGCCGTCAAAGCTACAGCCACGGGCTATGTTTCAACCCCCTTGTCGCGGGGTATTTGGAGAAAGTCAGATGAAGACAATCAGCGTCGTATCATCGTTTCCGCCGATCCCAAAATTGGGCGAGCAGAAGACGTATTAACCTCCCCGAACAATCCACTTCACGAGCGTCTTCGGCTAGCCGCTTATCTCTGTTGGATGAAATTGGGCCGGTGCAAGGAACTTCTGCGAAAAAGTCATCGAATCGCGGTCGCAAGCCAATGCAAACCACTGTGCTAACTTCTTCCGAAAGCGTCGAGGTTTTGCGCGAGAAGGCATAGAAATCAGCCGAGCGCGCAGCCAAGCGTGATTCTGACTCGCACCAAAAGAAGATCCCCAGAAACGTGGCCGGCCTGGAAACGACAGGCAACACCACCAGCCAAGCCGTCGACCAAACGCGATGCCAAGAAAAATCTTCCGATGACGAAGATGTCGACTTGGGATCTGGGTAGGATCTGGGTGGGAACGGGGGGGGACGGGGGGGAGGATTTGGGTGGTATCTAGGGTGGATCTGGGTGGAATCTGGATTTGATCTGGGG
>JAEIFU010001846.1:0-56665 GCA_018904235.1 Lordiphosa stackelbergi | reverse complement strand
TTTGAATTTATTTTAAAAAATGCAACATAAAACATATATCAAATCAAAAATTTACAAGCATTTAAACATCAAATTAACTCATAAACAAAGTTTTTAAAAATTTTTTTTTTTTTTAAAAAAAAATGAAGATGAGAAATTTTTTTTTTTATGGTGAGAAAGGGCAAACATGCTTATCGATTTGATAGAAATGGTCCATTAGCATGGACACAAACCTTCCAACTTGATTTTCACATAAGAATATGAAATTTCTTGAAGATCTGGGACACAAACCAACCGAGGTCAAAATCTGTAGAGATTTCTGTGACACCCCCGAAAAGTGTTGCTATTCATGTGAAGATCAACATACAAATTTATTATCGTGCGTTTTGGAAATCGGTCTTAAGTTCGAAAAATTTTGGATTTTAATGCTACTGTTCTTTAACTCTGAAATTTTCAAACCAGCACTTGCACGTTCAATTTGTCCAGAATTCGGCAGTGCCAGCCAAATCGAAAAGTAAAACGAAAAAGGCATCCTCTCTTGACTTTCGAATGTTTCAATTCAAACGTTTCCGCTTGACATAGGTTTTTCCTTATGTATCTAGTGCCAGTTTACACTGGACCGATGGTTTGACAAAGTAAAATAAAGAATTTGATTCGGAATTGAGAACACGAAAATAATGAAATTGAGGACATGCCTAAAGCTGTTAAGAAATTTAGTGAGGGCCAAGGAGGGCAAAATACATTTCAAACTTCATCTAAACACAACCCAAAACCACTAAAAAATCACTTATACAAAACAACGATTAAATTTAAACACGAATTATCTTTAAGTTTAATTGTAGAAATAAAGTCAATACCACATGAACAATATTCATTTTACTCAACTTTAAGTAAAGTTACTTTTATACAAAAATTTAATTTAACAAAACAAACATGCTACTGTCGCTGTACAAAGCAAATGAACATGTGTTCATACTTCCGATGCTATTTTTGGAATTCACCGTTAAAATCAAAGCAAAACAAGTATGGCATTGTGAAGTTTGCTCAAATAGCAGTTGATACGTGGGGTATTATTGATGTTTTGGGAATGGCAAATAATAACAAAAAGTTATGAATGAAAATGGCTTTATTGTTTTTACTTGCATTCATTGCTCATTCCTCCACATAATAAGAATGGTCAACTTCCTCGTCATATACATTCGTTTCACAGGTAGAGTCTTTACTGAAATCTCTTTCCGCCAGGTATTTGTTGAAATTTGGAAAATCGTAGTTTACTCCGTAGATAATAGTAATTGCGGTACTCATTTGACCCATTTGTAGCCTAATTTACAAAATTTTAATGTTTCTTAAGAGGTTGTTTGATATTAAGCATATTTGAATTTTGTGGCAAATTGTTTTAATCTAGTACTGATTGAATGTTATTGTACATTTGCATGACAATTAATGTAAGGTCTATGTTAGATCAAGTAGTCTTTTAATATTTCCTATACACTTTTTGTGTATCAATCTAGTAATCCTGCCATAAAATTTAATTTATTTTTCGGGATTAACCGCCTGTAACTTTGTCCATCAACAAGATTTATATGCAAAAAATTTGTGAAATTAGAAGAACCATTGGGCTACATGCTAAAGTGGTTTTTAATTCAAATTCAACTACCCTAAATGGCTGGTACACGGCGGTTTAGTTTGAAAATTTTGCTATAATTTGATGAAAATTGCTCTCTTTAGTGCCAATTTAGGCGCTTTTGGGTTTGCTGACGATCTACTCGATTTTTTAGGTGACAATGTATGCGGTCACCGCAAAGAGATAAAAAATGATATTGTTGTCGCTGGAGCAACCTCCATTTTTTTTAAGACAAAAAAACTGCAAAATGGTTTTTCCCGATATACTTGAAAACAAGAGCTGATGAAAAAAGTGGATTTGGAATCAGTGCACAAATAAAAAAAAAAAAAAGCTGTTGGCCAGTGTTATCTAATCAATAAAAATAAAATAATTATATAACCCAAAAATCAAAACGTTAAAAATTCAATTTGACAATTTGGCATCAGGCACAAAATTAAAGTGTTTAAAATTTAGCATTCAGTGTCTTGTTTCAAAAGGCTCCTCATTCTTGAATAGTTGAACTGCACAAATTTCAATACCTGGTCTAAATACCTATACTGGAACATTTTATATAATTTTTTTTATAAACACCCAAAAACTAGGCAAATTGCAAAAAAACATGTTGCTGTTATGGACTACAACTTGCAAGTTCCATCGAGTTCGGCGATGCCACCACATGGAGAACAAGCGGGTGGATCCCCAGAACATATTCACAAAATAAAACCGTCCGCCTGTTTCCGCCATTTTGAGTTTTTCGTTTTATTGTAAGACAAATATTCGAACAAAATCACGTGTTATTCGCATGTTTTTTGCTATCTACTCCGTCAGTTTTAAGGCTATCGTTACCAAACCTTGCACAATGTCTTGAAATGCATACAGGCTGTATATGTGTCGTAACCGGCCTGATCGGATGACTGTACCATATAGCCGCCATAGGAACGCTCGGTCGGAAAACTAGTTTTTGTGAGAAAAACTTTTTTGTTTCCAAAGGTAGCGTCTCTTAACTAAGTATTTATTAAGATAATATGCTCTCACGTAATTCTACAAAGTTTTATCGAAATCAGATAACTATATGATATACCTTTCAAAGGAACGATCGGAACAAAAACTAGTTCTAAAGAGAAAAACTTTTTTTTTTCAGTGATAACGTCAGCAAACTTGTCAATTATTTATTTAATATACTTTCACACAGTTCTGAAAAGTTTCATCAAAATCGGGTGATTCTATCGTAAAGCTCCCTTATGAAAATCGTGTTCTGGCTGTATATACTGAAAAAATCGATATTGTATGGGAGGTGGGAGTAGTTTTTGTCCGATGTTGTTCATATTAGAAGCATACTTTCGTATGGCCAAAAAACTCTTTCATTTCAAATTTCAAGTCGATATCTCTTAAATTACGGCCGCAAATGATTTAAGTCCCCCTACATTGGCAAAATCTTACACTGTGCGGTGGTGTCATGGTGTGGGGAGCTATTACTTACTATGGTACCATAGAACTGCAATTTCTAACCAGCCGTATGAATGCCATTGCGTACAATGGTGTACTCAAAACGGCTTTCCCTGCAATCAAGGATATTTTTGGATCCTTGGAATGGAAGTTCCAGCAGGATAACGCACCTATCCACACAGCCAGGATCGTAAAGTCCTGGATTGAGGGTCAAAACGTGGAATTGCTAACTTGGCCGCCATACTCGCCCGATCTGAACATTATAGAAAATGTTTGGGGATGGTTAGCACGCAAGGTGTACGAGTCAGGCAGGCAACATTCAGCTGAAGCTGAACTCATTGAAGGAATAAAAGAGTCCTGGGAGGCTATTTCACTCAATTACATTAAAAAATTATATGACTCCTTACCCAAGCGGATGTACGAAGTCATACTTAACCGTGGAGGCTCATTATTAATTATTTTACAAATAAGATCGGAAATATTGAAATTAATGTTAAAAAATAGAGGAAAGCTAACTTCGGCTTGACCGAAGTTTATATACCCTTGGAGCATGATATATTTCTGCCAGTTTTTTATATGGCAGCCATACGATATATTCATCCGATTTTGATCAAACTCTCTTAAATAGTGTTGAGACCAATAATATTTATAACTGAAACGAATTATTTTTTCGACCGATCATTCCTATGGCAGCTATATGCTATAGTCTTCCGATTTGGATCAGACTTGACAGAATTGTGTGTTAGCATATCACATTGATCAGTAACGAGTTTGGGAGCGATAGCATTGAAAACAAAAAAGTTTTTCATATTAAAACTTTTTTTTAGATCTATCTTTTGTATGGCAGCTATACTATATAGTTGCCCGATTGGCATAAAACCTGCTGAAATTATGTGAAAGCAGAAAAAACTCATAAATACAAGGGTTATATGCTATAGCCATCCGATCCGGCCGGTTCCGACAAATGTGCAGCGTATTTATGCCAAATGACTTTGTGCAAAGTTTGGTTACGATAGCTTTAAAACTGACGGAGGAGATAGCATAGAAACAGACGGACGGACAGACGGACGGACAGACGGACATGGATATATCAACTCAGCTCGACATACTGATCAAGAATATATATACTTTATGTGGTCGGAGATGCTTCCTTCTGTGCGTTACAAACATCTGGACAATTTTAATATACCCTCTCCAAGGGTATAAAAAGATCAGGAAATATTGTTTAATTTTTTCCCACCGTTCCAAAATGTGTACTCTGCCTAGGCATATTTTTTTTATTTAGAAACATATTTTTAATGAAGACGTCCGATTATTGTAGGAAATTTCCAATCCATTTGGATTTGGACTGTTTTCCCCTGATAATTCAATCAAATTATGGTTATCCAACAATTTAATACAGTTAATTTTCTGCTCGGCAGATAAAGACACATTATATCTCGGATCAAGAAATATTGCTTTATTCTCCAACGGACTTGGCTCTCTAAATTCTAATTCTAATTCTATAGTTTGTCCAAATCTGATAGAACCTAAGGTTACAGAAAAAATCAGAATTAGCTGATGCAAAATTTGAGGCTGTGTAATGCTATTTCATGAATACCAATTCAATCTTCAGCAGTCTTAGCCTGACTTCAATGAGCTGGCTGAAAGTACCTCATGACAGAACTGCTATGACCGCTTGGATATCCCAAAGGCAGGCTTGTAGCTTAAGGTTAAGACTGCTGAAGATTGAATTGGTATTTATGATGTAGAAACCAAATCGTAACTTAATGAAGTTCAAAAAAGTTCTACGATTAATAATCTGTTTAAGTTTTTGCTACTTATATTTTACATTGAAAGTTACGACCACCGATTTAAATTTTTCCATTATCCTTTCCTTTGAGGTAAAAATTAAAACTGCAGCTTACCAGTAGGCAGATCTGTTAATGAGTGAAATATTCGAAAAGTTTTATCTGTACATCTTATGACTCAACCACAATGATCTGGAATGACACTTATCTACCATCCAACAATTGATAAGAAATGCTTTACATTTGTATAAAGAGAATGAAATTTAAGAAAAAATGAGAAGACCAAGCAAAAGATCGTCTGTGCCGAAATTTGTATACCCTCGCAAGTGCTGGTTCTGAAATATCAAAGTTTAAGAACGCTAGCATTAAAATACCAAATTTTTCTTACTAAAATCAAATTTTTGACCAATATTGGAGAACTTGTAAAGCCATAACTAAAATTACATTTTCTCATATTTGCTGATCTGCACTATAATCCGACAATTCTCATTAAACGGGAGTTGAAGTTTTAGTTTGAGCTCCTAAATGATATATTAGGGACATAATATAATGTGGCCGGGTGTGGTACAGCGGGTAGTGTGTGAGCCTATATTTATTTATTATGGTTCGTTGGGAAATGAACAACAAAGTTGCACTAATTGAAGGCATCAAACCAACGACCATCAAATATCTAGACTGCAGCTTTGCTCGGTCGAACCCAGTTCAGTCTCAGTCAGCAACCGTCTTCGTCACGGACTCGAACCGTCTGCACTCTGTCTCACTCCAACCCATCAGCCATCATTGGCGCAAACAAAATACAACCGCGATAGAGCAAGGCAGGGCGAGAATCGAATCTGAGCGCCACAGCAGCGCAGCTAGCAGCGAAGAGGCACCGAGCAAACCTGTTATCTAGATTTCTCTCATCTGTGATCAAACGCATTTCACTGGACTAAGGACCGATTTCTCATATTCTAAATAACTGTTAAGGTTTCAGATGAATTTAGAATTTACTTTCAATATGAATTCGGAAAATTTGTACAATAATTATTATACTATAATTCAATTTCCAATCGAATCAAATTTTTTTTAAAATCTTTGAAATGCTACATAAATGCTTTATGCTATATACAAAAATGTATTTCATAATGATCGGCCCAATACTTTATACAAATAAAAACATTTCGAAGATCTTTCAAAACTGAACACTTTTAAAAAACAGTCTTAATTATAATAAGTATTATAATATTATTATTATCCATCACATAAACGAACACATTAAAGACTAAATTGAAAACTTATCTAATACATAGCAGCTATCTGGAATAAGACAAATTGAACCTGAGGTTCATGACACATAATCAATTGTGGAATTTTTGACATAATTATACGAAACTGAACTTGGGGAAAAAAATGTAAATGATTTAACATATTGTCAATCAAGATTAATATTTTAAAACCGAGTAAAATAATAAACAAAACCTTCAATATATGTATAATTTTAAAAATCTTGATAACTTCAAAAACAGAAACACAACACCAAAGAGATTCATTTATAGCAATGCAATTCTGAACTCAAACTATTTACTTGTCACTGTGTAAGAAGTTGGGAGGAAATCTCTCTCATTAACATAGTTAGGACAAATTGGGCACACACACATATACAAAGGGTACTGGCAGCCAGCAATGTTCTCATGATGCTAGTTTTTTGCTGTCAAGACGTTTAGGAATTCCCAAAAGCTCTGGCATGCAGAGGTGGCAGTTGGCTTCAGTACAAATGGGAAAAAGATCGCTGATGATTTCATAGAGATATCAATGAAACAGCTGTACGATCAACTAGCCTTCTTTGTGGTGTGTTGTATTCCTGTTTTTGAAGTTATGTGCAAGCATAACAACACCTCGAGCCGGCAAATGTTGAAGGTTAAAGCACACACAAAATAAATAAAATTTAAAAACTAAATTGTTAAATTCTTCTTCAATATCTTCAAAGTATTTTCTTAAATGTGTGGTTTCTAAAAGCAACTAAGAGTTATAATTTTAGCATTCTTAATGCAGCAAGTGGAGTGTAAACAAAAACATTATTCGAATATATTTTGGGAAAAGCGATCAATCCAATTTTCATACGTTCATGTGTCACAGCTAAATTGTTTAGAAAAGAGCAGAAATTATATTCATTGAAATATTACAAAAATATGAGCTTAGTCTTCTTTTAATCGTGTAATCAAACATTTCCGCATGGAAATATTATAAAATCAGCTATAAAACACACGTGGGGGGAGCACAATCTTCTAATTTGCAATACTTTATGCAACATGGTGGCTATTTATAGCTATCTGATTTTAATAATTCAGGAAGATTAAACAAAATTTAAGCTAGCTTATCAGCAACAATGTTGAATTTTAGCTAATTACTTAAAAATAGGAATTGTATTATTTTTGGATATTTAAATAATAATAATATAAATAATTAATTAACTAAATTCCAATAATTTTTATTAATGACGAACTGTGGACTTTCAAAAGACTTGTTGCTGTTTTCAAAATATTTCCAAACAAAAATTATTCAGAAAAAGAAATTTAAATCATTTTTCCTGAATTTTAATAAATCAATTGATTTAGATTTAAAGGCCTATGCTCAGATGCGATAAACTTTTATTTTGGAACAATATTTCACATGAATAGAATCAATTTCATACAAATAAGATGACTTTTCAAACGTATTTAGATTTCAAAGCTGTACAAAATTGTTTCTATTCATGTGAAATATTGTTCCAAACTAAAAATTTATCTTATCTGAGTATATGCCTTAAGGATTAAATTATAATTTTGTGAAAATAAATTTTAACACTAGTAAATAAGAGCGTAAAAAATATTTAAATAAAAAACTAAAAAGTTTCTTACTTTAAAAACCTTAATTTTTGTAACATAAAACCCAATTTCCATTTAAAGTATTAAAATAAGTTGAACAAATTTTTCGAGAGCAGGACTCTTTCATATTAAAAAAAAAATGTCCTGGCTAAAATGTATATCAAATCTTTGCACTTTAACTAAATTCAGGTTTTGATAGCAATTTCGTGACTCACGAAAATAAAAATTTTCTTTTTAAATTTACCTGGTAAAACGCATCTTGATGTTGTTTGTTGATTTTTTTTTAAACTTTTTAATTATAATTTTTTCTTTTCACGTACACACTCGCACACGCACACACACACAAGCACTTTAGCTGACAAGTTGATAATGTTTTAAAACGTTCAGTTTGTTGCGCTTTATATAAAGCCGCCGTTGGGATTATTTAGTGCATTTTCCCGTTCAACAATATTAAATACTCGATAGTATCGTCGTGAGCACGAAGAAGCAGCGGAATGAGTGTGTGACCAGCTGCGGCAAAGGCCAAACGAAAAGAGATAGAGAAGGGAGTGCAAATCAATTTGTTTGCATGAATAAAACGTAAATAAACCTTTAATTAATTGGCTTGGTCATGCAGTGAGTAGCGTTTCACACACACACACACACAACCGAATACTAAAAAGCTAGAGTCCTTTTACTTAACAGGTCCTACGGAGGCACTGGCTCCAGCAGCACCAACGCAAATAAACCTGTTATCTTTCCTCGTCCTGCCACACCTTGGTTACTGGATGAAATGCCTTGGAAAAGCCCCCAGCCGGATGGAGCCATTATGCAGTTTGGCTCCAATTACAATATTGACACCGAATGCAGCAGCAAATGGCCTCAACACAAACGCAAATCCGCAACGCAACAGGCGTCCGTGCTGTAAGTCTCAGTAACTGTAGCAAAGCCAAAAAAATGTTGTATAAATGTTTAATTTGCAGTCCCCCCAAACTGTTAATCACCGAGGAGCGCATCACCCAGCACTTCAGTGGCCTACAAATCTCTGGCGATACAAAAGTGGGAGTCGGCAGCAGCGGCAATAACAATAGCCAGTCTACGGTAACTGGCGGACTGGCCACCGATGATATACCCTCTACCAGTACTGGCAAAACTCATCATCCGAATCCCGCCTATCAAATGGCTGCCATGGAACTGGAACAGAAACTACGCAATGCGAATCGCATAGTCATTTGTGATGAACTCAAAGGTGGTGGTGGTCCAGTTCAGGGTGCCATACCGCCCGAGTGGCTAATGAAAACTATTCCACGTCCCTGTACCGCCTTGGTGCCTTGGCAACCACCTGCCCTCCACTTGCCGTTGCCCAAGCGGCAGCAGCCAACCAATCAGGAACCACTCGATGACTATGACGATGATCTGGAGTTCTTTGAGAACAACAACACATGCAATGTGAATCTAAACAAGTCTGATGAACAAATGGACGAGGATCTGTAGCCGTAGTTAGCTTCTAAGATTATATACAAATATTTTAGATCTAAGTGAAGAAAAGTTGCTTTTGTAACCATATTGAAGATATTCGAACTATGATGCATGTGTGTATGTGATTTTATCTCATTAAAGGAAGTGGAAAGTGAGTGGAATGGAGTAATGTCTATGCCTTAGTAGGCCATCCCTTAACTCTACACAAATTTCTTTCCATTGAACTCAACTCAACTGTTTCCAAAATTATTAACTTTGTTGCAAAAAGAAAAAAAACACAAACATGAATTACTTGATACAACGCGGCAAGGTGCGTCAACAGGCGATCAATGTGCCCGAGGGATTGCCCGAGCTGCTCTCGGATATCACGCGTGAAGCCTTACGCTGTCAGCCCACCAAGGAATGTCTGTGCCAGTTCATCATAGATTATCTGCACTCCATCATTGTTACCCGGGAGAAGGCCATGGGTTTGTGGTATTTAGCTTGCCATAGAAAATCCTTAACTCATGGCTCTTCTTTTTCAGTGGCCAAAAGCATTTTGGATCGCGCCTTCCGGCAGGTGGACAGCATTATCTCAGACCTTTGTGTTTGCGATTTAAGCAAGGAAAAATCCGACATTATGGCCCAAGTGATGGAGGATTGTTTCCGTAACTTTTTGGAGAAACGTCGCTGTGAAATGCGTCGCGGCAAGGAGACCATTAACTATGAGGACATTGATATGCTGGAGGAGCTGCTGAAAAAGTGCAAATTTTCAGAGGAAGATTTGGCCATGTCGCGTCCAGCGATTGAAAGTGCCTACAAGCGTTTTGCCGACGCCTATATGGCCGCAGCACGAGGTTCAGATGGTACTGAGCTGCTGTACCAGTATTTCCGTGATCGGGAATTGAAACGTATTGAGGAGATGATGCGACAGCAGGCAGCCACCACTATACAGGCAGCCTGGAGAGGTTATTGGGTACGCCTAAATATGGCTAAACATGTGTGCACTTGTACCTGCATGAAGGTGAGTCTTTTAGGATTATTAACCTGGTACCAATTTACGGTATTTACATGACAGTAAACCAAGTCCAAAATGCCAAAAGCCTATCCCATGGGATAGCAACTCATAATTCTGCCGGCGTCGTGAGAATACGTCTGTTCTATAAATAGCACGCTCTGCGATTGGCTCTCTTACGATGCGCGTGTTCCGCTTTTTGTTCATAGTGAAACGTTTACTTCGTGTGTGAGTTTGGACACCACTGCTTTAAACCGAAAACTTTGTGAGTAGTTAGAACTCGAGAGTTCGACAAGAGCAATGTTCGGGAAGCACTGGAGGTACTTGAAACCAAACTAAAGACTTGCATATTTAGTCTGTGACTCTTTCATGAACCCCATAGAGCACATAACTTTAAAGGGATTTATACGATGAAGCAAACTTCATGAAGTTTTCTGAGTAGGGGAAAAATCAACAAATCTAGTACAGGGTTGTCCATATTCGACGGACCCATCTGGCAACGCCATAACTTTTGACAGAGATGTCAGATCGCTTAATGACATACCGCGTTTGAAGCGTCAGTCCAAGCAGATTTTACCATGGAACAATACACGCCACGCGAGCGTCGAAATAGTTGAATTTCACGACATTAAGTCTTTAAAAATTCAATGAAGACGTAGTATACCATGGGTTGTTCGGAAAGTAAGGGCGGATGGCGCCAAAAGAAGCAGCTGTTACCATAACCAGAGCGTATCGGAAAAATTTTGTGGCCAATTATTCGTCGAAAGCGTATGGGGTTTGGTAAGACGGCTCACGCAAAATAACACGCGAAGAAGCGTGGGGGACCGGCGCCCGAGCGATGGGGGTATTTGAGTCAAAGGTTTACGTCGGCGTGGGCGGACCGTGGAGCCGTCGATGGCGACGTGGATGCTAGGCAAACGTACGGCGGTACAAAATGGTCACATGGAACAAGGACGATTTTTTTTTTGTTTTAAAAACGGGTCCGTCGATGGGCACCTTCTGTTTGTTAGTATTAGTATTAAATAAGGGGAGTGTGTGTTTTGCGTTGGTTTGTTAGGGGTTATTTTAATGTGTATATTTTTAGTTAAAAAAATTATTATAACATCAAGTAAATTAAAATTTAGACCCTTTAGATAAACAAAAAGTGACTAAACGTTTGATTGTTTGGTAACGTTCGTATGATTATTTTTTAAAACTTGAGACCCCCAAAAAAAAAATAAATGATTTCAATTATTAATTATCAACAAAATTACTTTAATGCTGAGACTCTTTTCCACCGGTGGGACGCTCTGTCAAGCTTTTGTTTGGAAATTTAATGAGAAAACAATTAAATATGTGTTGTAGTTATTAAAAAGGTTATACGTTATTTAAAAAATTTTTTTAAAGTGTTTGCTGGAAAAACATAATGAAGCACAGATGATTTTTTAATTATCTTAAGATACGATCAGTGGCTTAGATAGCTTTTTGCAATGGGGGGTGATGAATTTCAGATTTTTTGTTCATTATACCCGTTACTCGTAGAGTAAAAAGGGTATACTAAAGTCGTGCAAATGTATGTAACAGGCAGAAGGAATCATTTCCGACAATATAAAGTATATATATTCTTGATCAGCATCAACAACCGAGACGATTTAGCCTTGTCCGTCCGTCCGTCCGTCTGTCCGTCTATCCGTCTGTCTGTATGAACGCGTCGATCTCATACTACGTTTATGCTATGTAATTCACGCTTTCTTCAATTTGCAAAATCAAATTTGTTCCTGTTTATGCAGCTTTTGCCAATTCACAAAATGACCACCTTTTTGGCAGATGTGGCAGCACCAACGCAAACTTAAGTTGGCTGCGGCTCTAGATTTTAACAGGGTGGTAACACATCAGCTGTTTGATTGTAAACAAAGGCAAATTGAAACTAAATTATTTTTGATTAAAAGGGAACAACGTACAGCACAACTAATGCGGAATGTTCTACAGTGGAGGCATAGGCGAATGATGTCGTTAGTGCAAGCCAGACGAGCATTCCAGGCGAAATGCAGCCTTCTACTCATGCAGTATTATCCAGCTGCCATTTAAGCGGTTAAAATGTTTAAAAATGTTGAATCTCAGCAACAGGAACTGCGTCATTTTCAGATATTTCGTCGTTGACAAATGTATCGGACTCCGTAGACGTTTCATTACATTTTGAAAGAAGGAGTCAAAATCGTCCACAGATGTGTCGACACCAACAGCCGCTGATACAGGACGCGTCCCAAATAGTTCGTTCAAATAGCTTATTCAGTTCGTTCCAGAAGTTTTGTTTTAAGCATCCGAAACTTAGTTTTTACTTGCTTGCTACATTTAAACA
The DNA here is from genome assembly GCA_018904235.1 of Lordiphosa stackelbergi. Taxonomy (NCBI): domain Eukaryota; kingdom Metazoa; phylum Arthropoda; class Insecta; order Diptera; family Drosophilidae; genus Lordiphosa; species Lordiphosa stackelbergi. The sequence goes on along the minus strand of JAEIFU010001846.1, from coordinate 44,214 downwards.
TATTTTTAGCCCTTAAATTGTAGGAATGAGTTTTTTATATGGCGTTGTTTCTTTTAGTTTTCCATCGAGCTGGCTTAATATGTTGTTTTATTTATCGTCCACCCAAAACGATCGCTTGCTCTGAAAATTCATATTCATGGATATTTATGTGCTTGAAACTTATTTTTATGTGCGCAAACAATTGGCTAAAATTTATGAACAACTGTTTGCTAAAGCACAATGTTACCAGACATTAAGAAAACAAGATCTGGTAGCATCTGCCAACTTAAATTGGCAACGTCACAGCATTTCATGAATTGACGTCGAATTCATAGTCAACTTTCGTGTGTAAGTCGAATTCATGAAATGGTGTTTATGCACGCACTTTCGGACATATTTCATGAAATGATTTTGCAAAATGAGCATAGCATAAACGTAGTATCAGAGACTATAAGAGATAGAGACCCAAATTTTTGCAACAGTCAAAAAACTACCAAGCTACACTATGCGGAATCGATAGTGCTACCCGAACTGAGGAAATCCCTACCAGCGTTTGGCTAGATTGGAAGCACTTTTTTTTTTATGGACGCTCAAAGTTTTTGAAATATTGGGTGTGCCAACCAAAAAAAGGTGACATTAGTTTTGGGCGAACAGCTCATTCAGTTTTAGTGATAGCTGCAAACTGTCTTCGGCAAAGTTGTAGCTGACAGTCCGCAGAATAAATTCCTCATACAAAGGTTTTTAAAAAACTCATGTTTTCCGGTAGTATTTCTTAAAAACGTATTTTTTTACTTTTTCATGCGCGAACATCTATTGTGTAATTTGGCTCGTCTTGGAACCATGATTCTTCAATTGTGACGATCTTATAAACGTCTTTTGAAGCGCCGCGATCGTATTTTTTCAGCATTTCCTTGCACCCATTTTTTGAGCGATTGTCAAATTATGCGAAATCCTACGCGAACTAATTTCTTTTTCAATTTGTGCAAGTGCATGTTTATACTGCCATGCTACAACGAGTCTTTCGCTTTATATTCCTTCTCATAGTTGTAATATTATGAGTTTGGATAAGATTTCCAAAGCGGATCTTCACTCGAATCTACTCCAACCGATGCCGTAAAATATGAATAAACGATAAATAAAAAACTTAAAAAAACCAAATCTTTTCGTAATATAAAAGTTATTAGAATTTCAATTTAAAAGGTTCGTTTCATTATGCGGTTCGATGGACCCAAAAAATTGAAATGATTTTCATACGAAAATGTTAGTTGAGTAATTTCCCAAACTGGCAAATACATAGATGGCACCTCTTCTGTGACCATTTGACTGGCTAGTCCAAGTTTACAACAAGTTTAAAACAAATAAATTGTGCACACAAGTACTAGATATGTTATACAAACTTTTTCATACCATCTGCAAATGTTTCCTACGAGTTTAAATTATTAATATTTAAATTTAGCCAACATTTTGTAGACTCGACTGTCTGAGGAATTGTTTAAGGAGTCTCAGTTAAGTAAGAGCTAAAAATCAAGCGATTGACCCACAATACAAAAAGTTACAAAAGGTTTCTATAAAATAGCACCCAACTTACACAGGACAACTTCGATGCATGAAATGTTTGCTTGTTTTACTTACCCCGATTACTTATCAATCTCCCCACACAACTTCCGAACACTCTTCCCACATATAAAACAGAAAATTTAGGTCTAGTTTTGACATTTTATTTAAAAATATTGATTTGGATATTCAGAATATAGCAAAAATATTGAAGTGTTTGATTAAGTTATTGATTCTAATTTACAGTTTTTGAAGACTTTGCCCGAATTAGAATTTGAATCGATTTTAAAAATTCATAGTTAATCCAGAACAAGCCATCATAGTGATTACTTTTTTGCGGGTAATACTTTCCATTGGGGTTGCTAAAGTATAAATAATAACATTAATGTTAAACATTTTTCAAGAATTTTGTTACTTACACTCCCACACAGCCTGCATACCACCAGCCACCATGAAGAGTTTTCGCGCAATCTCCTCCATTCCATTTATCATTATCACGATCCTTGGTTGAAAACTTGCATCCGTTATGATATGATATGCTGTACCTTTCGGATAAACCATTACATTCCCCCACCGTAAGCATAAAACCTTCTTCTTCGCTTCCTACCTTAAAGTTCTTGCAATTATCAAACTCAGTTGTACCATCGAAATGTTCTAAATGTGCATACAACTCGTGTGGTTCGTAATTGGTTAACAAATGAATTTTTTGCAGCCCTAAAAAGAACTCCCCGTTCAAAGTACCAAAGCCCATTTTATACTCGTCCCAATTCTGGTAGAAGTCCACTCTGCCATTAAATCGTTTTTGAATCACAGTCCAACCTGGACCTGCTACTTCACTTTCACAGAGGACTTGGAAAGGTCTAATTTGTGGTAGTTTAATAGTATGAATGCCTGATGGATGTTTGAAATAATTGCAACTGGTTTGCGGTGTCCATTCGTCAGCTAAGTCCGTGCACTCCGATAGGTTTGCTTTTAGTTTATTTGTTTCGGCTTCTAACAATCTATTGGTATTTTTTAAGCTTCCGATTTTATCCTCAGAATTATTTATGACATCTGATAGTTTTTTTTCAATTTTCATTTTTTCGTCTTTTAATAATTTTATGTGTTTTTCTAGGCTTCCGATTTGATCCCCCAAAGTAGCTTTGACCTCTGATAGGCTTTTCTCAATTATAGTTTTTTCAGCATTTAACATTTTGTTGTCATATTCTAGTTTTGTTATTTGATCCCCCAAATTAGCTTGTACGTCTAATAGCTTTTTTTCAATATTAATTTTTTCTTCATTTAAAAATTTGTTTCTATTGTTAATTTCATTATTTCCTCTTTTAAACTCTTCTAACTGCAAATTTAATTGACCGATTTCCGCTTTATGTGCCAAATCCTTATCTAATTGTACGGTTAATTTGTCAATAAAGTGATTGATTAGATCATTGTTAAATGTCAAGTCTCTTTCTTTCTGGGACTTCAAACTGGTGGACTGCAGTTTGTCAATTTTTTCGTGAATTTGATTTATGGCATCACAGATGCCATCCAAGTCCGATGGAAAATTACAGACCTAGCAAAACACACAAATATAATTGTTACATTTCTTATTTTCACATTTCACTGCTTTATGATTTTAATATGACTTACATAATTTTGTGCTCCTTCATAAAGGGACTCCGCCCGGACGTTGTGGACTAGCATCCACAGCCCATAGATTACAGCTATTCCAAATAGATTTGCCTTCATTTTTTGACTTGTAGACGGTTTCGCTAGTGAAATAAAACTAAATGAAACCTAAAAGAACATTCAACATTTAAGCTCTGTGTTGAGGCTGCTGATAAGATGTTCGTACGTCAATTGTAGACAAGAGCGCCAAATTTCGATTGGTCGAGGGTGGAAATTTGACTTTGTGATAACCAGTGTTACTTGGAAATATTATTTTTAAAATCACATCCGGCTGTGTATTAAGTTAAGTTCATACAGGCAAATAATTTGACAAATTCTTAGAAAATTTTGATGAAAATGTTTATAAATTGCCCAAATTGGCGAACTTTTCAGCCATATTAGATCCAATTATTAGTGAATAGAACCATAGTTTATGTTTTACGTTTTGCAAAATCTACAATCATGTCTATTTAGGCAAATTTTCTATAAAAATGTACTAAAAATTTGTTAAATCTTTTTCCTATGTCAACTTTGCTTTAGTTTATACTATAAACTTTATAGTACAGGGTTGTCCATATTCGACGGACCCATCTGGCAACGCCATAACTTTTGACAGAGATGTCAGATCGCTTAATGACATACCGCGTTTGAAGCGTCAGTCCAAGCAGATTTTTACCATGGAACAATACACGCCATGCAAGCACTTTGAAATAGTTGAAATTTACATTCAACAGAACAAGTCAATTGTGAAAACTCAACATGCTTTTAAAAAATTAAAAAATGTGACCGAAATGTGTGAAATGGGACCGTAAATAAGCAAAATTGCCGAATTTACGCCACTGAAAATCCTCAGGAGATTCAAGAAGTGCCTCTTTATGACGAAAAAGTCACAGTTTGGTGCGGCGTTAGTGCGAAAACGGTCATTGGGCCGTTTTTCTTCCAAAATGAAAATGGCCATGCTGTTACCATCAACCAGGAGCGTTATCGCGACATGATGACCAATTTTGTGATGCCAATTATTCGTCGAAAGCGTATGAGGCAGTTCTGGTTTCAACAAGACGGCGCTCCACCGCACACAAGTCGCATAACAATCGATTTTCTGAAGAAATTGTTTCCGGGCCGTTTGATGTCGAAAAGTGGTGATTTGGACTGGCCACCGCGTTCGCCCGATTTGACGCCGCCTGACTTCTTCTTGTGGGGATATTTGAAGTCAAAGGTTTACGTTAACAAGCCAAGGACCGTAGAAGAGCTCAAGGACAACATTCGTGAAGAAATAGCCGCTATTCCGGCCGAAATGTTGGCGAAATCGATGGAAAATGCTGCAAAAAGGGCACAATACGCCATCAACGCCAGAGGCGGCCATTTGAGAGATATCATATTCAAAAATTGATGTAAACAAATCTACTTGGAACAAATTAAATGATTAAGATTTGCCAACCGCCAAATTTTTATTTTTTTCTTTGATTTAAAAAAAAAAAAAAATGGGTCCGTCGAATATGGGCAACCCTGTATATATATATTTTATTTTTGGTGTGTTTTTTTAAATGGTGTGTAGGTGATTACTGAGTTTTGCTTTAAATAGCGATGCGCTTGTAACAGACTTTAGGTAATGTGGTAGCTGGTTCCAAAGTTTTTATTGATATAATATTATTAGTCCTCATTGATGCACTTAAGCTTAGCATAGAGTATAAGTAAGAAGGTTTTTTCGTATATATAATTTTGTGTAGCATTGTCAAAGCTCTCAGATTTATATACGATTTTAGGCTAAGGTCAAAAAGTTTGATTGCATGTTCCGTAATATGACTTCGTGGTTTTATGTTATAGACATACCTGGCAATATTATTAAACATTGATTTTGTTAAAACTAGTGGCATCACACTTCCCAAAGACCTCTACTCCATAAAATAAAGAGGGCATCAAGTAAGATTTTGCAATCAAAAGTCTAATATGTTGGGGTAGGCACAGCTTCGTTAAATTCAGGTTCCTTAACATTCCATAAGTTTTTCCAACTGCTTGAGTAACATGATTACACCATGACAGTGTTCCATTAAAAGTAAAGCCAAGATTGACAGCATGGTCAACATATTTTATTTCACTTGTGTTTATTCTTAGCTTTGGGAAGTGATCAGTATTCAGTTTTTTCTTATATATTACTAGGCATTTCGATTTTAAGGGATTAAGTCCAAGTCCATTTTCTCCTGCCCATTTTTTTATAACTAAGAGCTCACTATTACATACATATATACTTTCACTAATTCTATTTAACGGACAACTAACATACATTTGAACATCGTCAGCATACATATGGACTTCACTTTTTGACAATACACTGGGAAGATCATTTACTTACAAAGTAAACAGCAGTGGCCCAAGGACGGACCCTTGAGGCACACCGCGCTTAGTCACAAGAAAAGTTGAAAAGTCAGATGATGTTACTACCGCTTGACTACGATTACTAAGATAGGAGGAGAGAAGTTTGAGTGAAGTATTAGAAAAGTTGTATAGTTTTGCCAACTTAGTACAGAGTATTTCATGGTTCACTGTATCAAACGCTTTACTGAAGTCAAGTAGAGTGAGAATAGTGACTTTCCCATCTGTTTCCTAATGTCTTCGCTTATTTTTAATATCGCTGTGGTACTACTCCGGCCACTGCGAAACCCGGACTGATTATTATTCAGCAAATCATTTGCAGCAAGAAATCGTTTTATTTGGTTTGCCATGAGTTGCTCAAATGCTTTTGATAAATAAGGAACAATAGCAATAGGTCGGTACTCAGTCGTTGATTTTGGGACGGGAATTATTTTCGTGATTTTCCACATTTCTGGGAAGGTTGAATGAGTGAAAGCTGTATTAAAAATATATGTAATTAGTGGCAGGATCTGTGGTAACAATATCTTAAGAAATTTTGGATTAATATTATCAAGGCCTACTGCGTTTGATTTTATCTTAAGAATAGCTTCCAGTACATCACATTGGTCAACACAGTTAAAGCTAAAACTAGTATCACAGTTGTTAGTAAGTTGCACAGCATTTAAGTAGGTGTTACATGTTACATCAGGTACACAGACATTCACAAAACAGTTATTCAGATTATTTACATCAATGTCAAGTTTATTGCAGGTACTTTGTTTGCTTCCTATGCCCAGTCTTGTTATTTCAGACCACGTTTGCTTGGTTGTAATTGCTTCATGGAATTTGGAGCAGTAATATTTACGCTTGGCCGACGCAATCATGTTACTGGCAGTACGTCTTAATAATTTGTATTGCACGTTGGTCAGTTCAGTACGATATCTTCTCCATTTAAGATAGGCCTGGTTTCTTTTTTGTATTGCAGATTCAATTGACTTGTCAAACCATAGTGGTTGACTTGGCTTTATAACTTTTCCCCGCATAGGAACAGTTTTGTCGCACAGGTACATTATAGCCGATTGCAGTTTTTCAAGTTGAAAGTGAATTTACGGTGGGCAAGGAGTAAATGTCATTCCAGTCACATAAGTTAAATTCAGTATTTAATGAGTCAAAATCAATATTTTTAAAGTCCCTATAAACTATTGTGTTCTCAGTTTCGTCAATATGTAATGCTAAGTCATATGTCATAAATATTAAGTCATGTCTTGAAAATACAGGCGCTGAAACTTGGTCATATAGGCGAACATTTTTAGGAGTGTTAACAAAGAATACATCTAGCAAGGTGTTAGAGGTCTTAGTGAAGTGTGTTGCTTGGGTGGAGTTAACTAGTTTCATTCCTAGTGATGACATGTCGTCAGATAGATGATACTCACTCAACATGTTACTGTTAAGGTCTCCTCCTACAATTATGTCAGTGTATTGCAAGCTTAACTCAGAAATAAGGCTAATTAATTCGTTATATTCAGTATTACGATGCGGTATATATAGGCAGCCAACAAGGGTCTTTGTCAAATTATTACGATTACTAATTTGAAGAAAAAGATATTCAATTGCACTGCCGACCGGTTGCTTACAAATTAACTTAGCCCTTAGTTTTCTATTTATGTAAATTGCAACTCCCCCTCCATGGCCTTCACGATCAGAACGAAACAGGTCATATCCATCACAAACAACAAGGGAATCACACATACTGGACACAAACCAAGTTTCAGAAGCATATACAATATCAACATTTGAGTTCACAAACAGATATCTAAATTCATCAATTTTCTTTGCTAAGCTCTGTGCATTAATATAACAAATTTTAAGACCAGGATGTCTGCTGTGTATACATGAAGAGGCGAAAGTCCAGTGTCCAGATATATCATTCTGTTTGGCGTATACTGAGGCAGGCGGAACAATCTTTTAATGAAATACTTTAAAAAACATTCTACTTCGTCGAAGTGGTACAACCCCCACACTTGAGCGCCATAGGTCATAATGGACCTCACCGCTGCTGTAAAGAGTTTGTATTTTGTGCTAGTAGGCACGTCCTTTTTGCCAAGCAACGTTTTCCAGGTACAATTGATGCCTACTTTGGAGTCTGCTAGTTTTTTTGTTAGATGCAGGTTGAATCTCGCGTTGTGGTTGAAGTAAACTCCTAAATATTTGTAGCTTTTAACAACTTTTAGCTCAACGCCATTTAATTGCCACTTTTCATCTCTTGCAAGCCCTCTCCAGTGTTTTTTAAACAGGAGAATCAGCGACTTCTCCATATTTATTGTGAGGTTCCAGAGCAAACAGTAATTATGCAGCGCATCAATTGTTTTTTGCATACATCTGGGTGAATCTGATAACATAACTATATCGTCAGCATACAATAAGGCCTTTATAGCATACGCGTCTAACGAAATTCCTTCTGGAAGACAATCTGTGAGATCGTTAAGGTATAAGGCAAAGAGAAGCGGACTAAGCAAACAACCCTGTTTTAGTCCCGTTTCGGTAGTAAACCAATGTGACAAACTAGTGCCATCCCATACTGCTTGTTGGCTGTTTTTATACACTCAAAAAAATATATTTTCTAGATTTTAGAAATTCGCCATAAAATAATTTGTTTTCTTAATTGTAGAAAAATTACTTGTTTATAGACATTTTTTTCTTAAATTTAGAAAGCATAACCCGAAAATAAGATTTTCTAGAAATTAATTTCTTAAATCTAGAAACTTATTTTATTTTTCTTATATTTAGGATAATTTTTCTAGATATTTTCCTAAAATCTTTCTTAAATTTAGGGCAGATTTGCCCTTGAATTAGGAAAACAAATGCATAGCACGATTTCTTAAAATAGTGCGAAGGCCATTAAAGTGAGTAAAACGCCCTTATTTTAAGAAAATCGGATTTCTTAAATTTAGAAAAATTGATTACAAATTCACCCTAAAATTTAGAAAGATTAATATAGAAATTCGCCCTGATATTTAGAAAAATATAAAAAAGAGAGAAGTGAGAACAAGAGAGAAGACAAAATAAAACGAACGCTTCTTCCTCATTGTTTTTGTAGTTTGACGAAGCCGTCTATGTGATGGCATTTGCTTACACACACTAATGTCCATTCGCAATGCCTGAAGATAGTAGATATATTTCACTGATGTAGTATTGAGCAAGTTTTTGATTTGTCTTGACATGCGTTACTCCATGTAGAAATCAATTAAAGGATTTTATAAAATACTAGCATAAAGCCCGTCGCGCTTCGCTGCGCCTTTAACAGTATAGAACCAATATCAGAATCAGTTTGAAGTCAATCGTGAGAGCCAAATATTTACCATATTTAAAAATATTCTCTAAATTTGTTTCCTCTGTAAAGCCCCGAAATCGAATCATACATACATATGCTTGAAGTCAACGTTTTACTTCTTGGCTTTTTCACCGTTACGACTTTGCTGCTGCGTTCTTACCACCCCCATCCCACTCCACCCATTCCACACTCACCTCTTACACAACTTCCACACGTTTCCCACCCACTTCCCTCCCACATCCCATCCACTTCCCACCTACATCCCACCCACTTCCCGCTCACATCTCACCCCCATCCTTCCCACTCTACACCAGATTCCCACTCACTTCCCACAAACTTCCCCTTCACATCCCTCCCACTTACCGCCCACATCCCACCAACATCCCGCCCACTTCCCGCCCACATCCCATCCACTTTCCACCTACATCCCACCCACATCCCGCCCACTTTTCCAGGAATTTTCCGGCGTTGGGTCAAATTTTCCAACATCGAAAAATCACATCTCAATTTATTTCATTTACTATTCTAACAAACCAAGATTCAAGTCGATTAGGTGAAAAATATTTTTTTCATGCAGAATTTTCCGGCCATTTTCCACGGTGTGGAGTTTTCCAAAATTAGGAAAACAAGTGTCGAATATTTTGCGTTCTATGCTTGCAAACCAAGTTTCAAGTCAATCGGATGAAAAATAAATTTTTGCCAATACAGACTTTTCCGACACTTTTCCGGGTGGGATTTTCCAGAAAATTGGAACACAGTTATTGTTGAATTTTCATAAAGATCTTTGAAAATGAGTTTGAATCTGATCGGATAATAAACAAAAAAGTTTCATACAACAGTTTTCCATGAATTTTCCGACTTTGTGGATGGATTTTCCAAAATTTGAAAGTCACTTTTTTTATGTTTCGTTATGTGTAATTTTGAAAATGAGTTTGGAGCAAATCGCTGGCAACTTCCACCCAGGGGGGGTGAATTTTCCGGAAGATTTTTATGCAGTTGTTGTTGAATTTTCATATAGATCTTTGAAAATGAGTTTGAACTTGATCGGATGAAAAACAAAAAAGTTTTATACAACAGTTTTCCGCGAATTTTCCACATTTCCCGACAGAATTTTCCAAAATTCGTTCTTAGTACTCACTTTCAGCATAAGACAAAACTGCTGTGAAAATCTCATCTTCCTATCTCTTATTGTTTCGGCTGTGCGACGGTCACCAGTCAGTCAGTCAGTCAGTCAGGTTGAACTCTTTCATAAATATAGATTGTTTTTTATTTTATTAATTTCTTGTTTTTTAACTTGGTGTTGCAGTTTTTCAATTTTTATTTGCTTCGATTTAAGTTGTGATTGTTTTTTTTTTGAGTTGTTGTACATTTTTTTTATTTGCACTGTGTTTCTTTGTAGTTGCCTTGGCAACGAAAAGACGCGTCCACCTCTGCCTTGATTCATTGTGTTTATGATTACTCCCAAATAAGAACGCCTACAAAAGCAATTCCTAACGCTCCTGATCGCTACTGTGCTCTCACGCACACATTGAAATCGTGTCTCTTCAATTTATGCTCTCTGTGTTTTGCTTTTTGCGTGCGCTCTTTGCTCTCTGCTGTAACTGTAAAGCAAAGAGCGCCTTTCGAAATTAAATTGGAGCTAATGGCTGGCAACCTTGACCACCCAGTTTCCACCCAGATGTGGTTGATTGTCCGGAAGATTGGTATGCAGTTGTCTTTGAATTTTTTTTATGGATTTTTGAAAATGAGTTTGAACTTGATCGGATGAAAAACAAAAAAGTTTCATACAACAGTTTTCCACGAATTTTCCACATTTCCCGACAGAATTTTCCAAAATCCGTTCTTAGTACTCACTTTCAGCATAAGATAAAACTACTGTGAAAATCTCAACTTCCTATCTTTTATGGTTTAGGCTGTGCGAGGGTCACCAGTCAGTCAGGTTGAACTCTTTTATATATATAGATAAACTCCTCAAATAAAAAAAAAAACATTAAAAAAATAACCATTTAATGGGAAAAAAGAATGTTCCGACGGGGTTCGGATCCCAGTCCATGACATTTTCTAATGTCTTATCCACTCGACCACGACTTTTGCTTCTTATTGAGTGGCAAATGTGAGTATTTAAGCTCCAAATACGCCATACAAATTCTTAGGTATGATTTTTACTCAAGGTTTTGCAAAAAAAATTATTAAAAAACGAGAAAGGCAAAGCTAACTTCGTCTGTACCGAAGTTCTGATACACTTGAAATAGCTTGTCTCAACGGTTAGCGACTTCGACCAAACTTCGCAGATCAGCTTAAAAACATTACATATTACACATGACCGTGTTTGAGAGCAGTAATATTGAGAACAAAACAGTTTTTCTTACTAAAAACCATTTTCCGAACGAACATTTGTATGGCAGCTACAAGAAGTAGTCATCCGATCCGGTCGGTTCCGACATATTAGCAACGTGCAGTAAAAAGAAGACTCTGTGCAAAGTTTCAGCTCGATAGCTCCAAAACTGAGGGACTAGTTCGCGTAGAAACAGACAGACGGACAGACGGACGAGGACAAAGCTTAATCGACTCAGCTCGTCATGCTGATCAAGAATATATATACTTTATGTGGTCGGAGATGATTCCTTCTATGCGTTGCACACTTCTGGGCAAAATTATAATACACTTTTCAAGTGTATAACAAACATTAAAAAAAAATATATATAAAACGAGAAAGGCAAAGCTAAATTCGTCTGTACCGAAGTTTTGATACACTTGAAACAGCTTGTTACAACGGTAAGCGACTTCGACCAAACTTCGCAGATCAGCTTAAAAACATTCAATACAGGGTTGCCCATATTCGACGGACCCATGTTTTTTTTAAAAAATCAAAGAAAAAATAAAAATTTGGCGGTTGGCAATCTTAATCATTTAATTTGTTCCAAGTAGATTTGTTTACATCAATTTTTGAATATGATATCTCTCAAATGGCCGCCTCTGGCGTTGATGGCGTATTGTGCCCTTTTTGCAGCATTTTCCATCGATTTCGCCAACATTTCGGCCGGAATAGCGGCTATTTCTTCACGAATGTTGTCCTTGAGCTCTTCTACGGTCCTTGGCTTGTTAACGTAAACCTTTGACTTCAAATATCCCCACAAGAAGAAGTCAGGCGGCGTCAAATCGGGCGAACGCGGTGGCCAGTCCAAATCACCACTTTTCGACATCAAACGGCCCGGAAACAATTTCTTCAGAAAATCGATTGTTATGCGACTTGTGTGCGATGGAGCGCCGTCTTGTTGAAACCAGAACTGCCTCATACGCTTTCGACGAATAATTGGAATCACAAAATTGGCCATCATGTCGCGATAACGCTCCTGGTTGATGGTAACAGCATGGCCATTTTCATTTTGGAAGAAAAACGGCCCAATGACCGTTTTCGCACTAACGCCGCACCAAACTGTGACTTTTTCGTCATGAAGAGGCACTTCTTGAATCTCCTGAGGATTTTCAGTGGCGTAAATACGGCAATTTTGCTTATTTACGGTCCCATTCAATGAGAAATGGGCTTCATTTTTAATTTTTTAAAAGCACGTTGAGTTTTCACAATTGACTTGTTCTGTTGAATGTAAATTTCAACTATTTCAGAGCGCTCGCGTGGCGTGTATTGTTCCATGGTAAAAATCTGCTTGGACTGACGCTTCAAACGCGGTATGTCATTAAGCGATCTGACATCTCTGTCAAAAGTTATGGCGTTGCCAGATGAGTCCGTCGAATATGGGCAACCCTGTATTCGATCTTCGCCAGGAGCTTTATTGACTTTAGCCTTTCTTATAGCTGCCTCCACCTCCGATACATTGATGTCCATATCCAAAAGTCGGTGTTCTATGTACGGCAGTCCAAACTGGAATTGTATCTCATTTTGGCTGACAGATAAAAGTTTTTCAAAGTGTAGTGCGAGCAGTTCATTTTTAGCTTTTATCGGTTTGTAGGTCGCCGTACCGTTGAGTTTTCTAATCATATTCCAGAAAGATTTGCTGTCTTTAATGTATATGATTTCTAATTCCAGACTTCGGAAATATTGCTGTTGCTTTTTTGTATGTACATAAGTCCTTATACAGTCGGTTTGCATTTTGATACTCCATTTTTACTCTATCTGAATTTTCTGCCTTCACCCGTCGTAGGAGCAGGAAAGAGTTTTTTCTCGCCGTTTCGCATTGCTGATCAAACTATGGCTGGTTATACTTCGGTTTTCCTAGAGGCTTCATGCAGCGAGCGGCATTTTTGATGCATTCTGTGAGCTCATTTATTTCAACTGGATTGTTTAAGCGACCTGGACGACCTGGTTATTTAAATTTCTTTTGTATGTAGCTTCCGATCTTTGGCGCCATACTAGCTTTGGGAGGAGGTTGTTCGTTTCCTTGGGTTGTGTAGATTCCTCTGCACGTATATACACTGTGACTGGTAAGTGGTCCGAGTACACAAGCGTTCCAATTTCCATATCAGTTACATATTTTTCCCAGCCTTCCCCTATTGCGCAGTAGTCGATGGTTGAACAGGCCTTTCCCCTAATAAAAGTGAAGTCCCCTTCTACATCGCTTTTCGTTCTTCCGTTTAGAATGGTAAGGTTCAAGCATTCACACAAGTCCTCAAAAAGGCGCCCTTTTCGGTCCAACTTGCCATTCTTGGCTTTTCTTTCAACTGTGGCGTATTTGCTTGCCACACATTTGATCGAAGTCTGCTCTGAACCAATCCTAGCGTTGCAATCTCCTATAAGCATAGCGTTTCTATTGTCCAGTTCCATTAGTTGGTCGTACAGCTGTTCGTAATTTGCATCCCAGTTGTTGCAGTTTAAGTAGACCGGCACAATTACCAGTGGTTCTGCATTCAATTTGAGTTTTATAATCGTTTGTCCGTTTACTGTGTCGAACTCCATGTTAATGTTGTGGTGTGCAGTTTTTTGGATACCAAAGAGGCATCCGCCAGATGCTCTTCCACGCGTATATACACGTGTAGCCATTTCCCAGTGTAGGTTATAATCGGCGAAATAATTTTCGTAGTTTGACTCATTTTTCTCAATAAAAGTTTCGTAGAATAGAAATATATCATGGCCTTGTACAAAATTAAAGAATGTGGGATGTATGCGCTTACTTGCTAGACCTGATAATGTTGTATGACAAAATTTTTAGACTTACTCGGGGGTGCCACAGAAATCTCTAGAGATTTTGCCGACGGTTGGTTTGTAAATCTCTCGAAAAATTCGTTGGTGCCACAGAACTTCTAGAGATTTCATTTTCTAATTAGAAAATCTAGTTGGAGCACCAGATGTTCCAATTGATGTTCCATCTCTAAAAAACAGGGCTGAATCTCGCGCCAAAAATTTCCCTTATTTTGGATGTGGGTTAATTTAATGATTAACTGAAATTTTTTATTTAATTATTCAATTTTAAGTCGCATTTTCCACCAATATAATGCAAAATTTAAAAATTTGTTGGTGCCAAGCATGAGGCATTAGTTTCCATCCCTCAATCCGCTAGCTCTCATCTAGAGGGCGCCACTTCGACAAAAAGCGCTAGTGAGAAAAGAGCTTTGCAAAATCTCCTAACAAAACATTAGAGGTTTGAAACCAACCAAAAGAAATTTCTGTGGCACCTAAGAATTGGAATTCGGTTGGAATTTGGTTGGAAGAGGTTTCTGTGGCACCCCCGACTGTACTATTTTGATTATTTTGTATGATATTTATATGACTGACGGCATTAATATTAAAAATTACAATTTGCTTTCATTTCTTACTATTTACGATCTGATGCAAAGGTATATAAACTGCGGTCGAGCCAAGGTTTACTCTAATTTTATACCCTGTACCCATTAAAAATGGGTAAAAGGGGATCATGAAGTTGTGCAAATGTATGTAACAGGAAGAAGGAAACATTTCCGACCCTATAAAGTATATATATTCCTGATCAGCATCAACAGCCGAGTCGATTTAGGCATGTCCGTCTGTCCGTCCGTCCGTCTGCCCGTCTGTCTGTATGAACGCGTCGATCTCAGAGATGGTAAAAGATAGAGGTTTGACATGTATGGGACAAATGCTTCTTTTATCTGTACGCTGATCAAGTTTGTTTCAAATTTTGACCACGCCCCCTCCCGCCCCCGCAATTTGGAAAAAACGTTATATCTCCCACAGTTTTGAAGATAGACGATTCGTACTTTGGAGAGATAGTTAGTAATTAGCAAAATGAATCGATTTGCCGAAGAAATGATAAAAATCGGATAAACGGTTCAGAAGTTATGAGCAAAAATGGGAACCAAGCCCCACCTCTACCACCCCACCCACCCTAAAAAATGTTGCATACTTTTCGGATGGTCACCCTAAGGAAAGCAGAAGCACTGTTAAACATGTTTTTTCATGAGTAACGGGTTTATCGAAGTCGGTTAGAGCCGACTTTAACTTACGCTCTCGTTGTCAATTGTACAGGGTATATTGAAGTCGGGCTACTCGACTGCAACGGTCTTACTTGTTTGAATTGATGTTCTTGGCAATCCAAGAAACTTTTCAATTAGATAAAATCTTGTCTTACTTAAATTTTCGCTTCTGAATTGTACTTTATTCATATTTATCATTATAGGTTGAAGAGTTGGATGAGGGAGCCTTAAATCGGGATCATGCAGCTCGCGT
Source organism: Lordiphosa stackelbergi (assembly GCA_018904235.1). Classification (NCBI taxonomy): domain Eukaryota; kingdom Metazoa; phylum Arthropoda; class Insecta; order Diptera; family Drosophilidae; genus Lordiphosa; species Lordiphosa stackelbergi. Next base: position 28,699 of record JAEIFU010001846.1, on the reverse strand, counting down.
GATTCAGCGTTTCTTCCGCAGCATAAGCGTAAGTTGTACACTTTTTAAGGATCGTTCAAATGTCATCTACTTTCCATTGCTTTTATAGAAGACGGCCATCAAGCCGGTGGGTGATCCTTGTGCTGAGGCCACGCCCTTGCGTTCCAAGAGCGCTGAACATACCAGTTCTACACCCGAAGCCACAGATTCGGCTCCGGTTACCACAGTTGCCACTGCCTTAGAAACAGCTGAAGGTACAGCCCCGCCCACGGTTCTGGCTTCATTAACAGCTTTGGCCACCGATGCTGAAGCACCTACGGAAGTGGCCACCATTGAGGCAGTTGAGCAAACTGCAGTGGTAGAACCCGAACCAGTTACAGAGGCCGCTCCAGCCGCTGAGGAAGAGCCTCAGGAGCCAGAATCGGCACCATTAGCTACCGAAGAACCTGAAGTAACGCAAGAAGTTCCAGCCGAAGAATTACCAGCAAATGAAGTAGCTGAAGAGCCATCAAATGTTAACGAAGAACCTCCGCCCGCTGCAGTGGAAGAAACTGAGACGGCTCCATTACAGGCTGAGGAAGAAGAGGCAACCGCCGAGGTTCCGGCTGAGGTTTAAAATTCACATTTATTTTTTTCCTGTTCTTAGCTTATAGTCCTAATAAATGGGTACAGTTTAAGTTTGAAAGCTACAATTGGTCTTGGATCCAATCACTAAACGTTGACACTCGGGTATAGACATCTGGTGAAATGTAGAGACCGCATACGACTAGACCATACGATACTATACCCACCTGCCGCAGTCCCTGATCCGTTTTCATTACCAAAGGTCCGCCCGAGTCGCCCTGAAAGAGTATACATATAACAACGCACAGGTTAAACGGTAAGAGCTGGCAAGCTTAAATTAAAACAAAAGTTTTCTTTAGTCGTTAAGATGAGCTCTAAGAAGGGATTTCGAACAAATCCAACTACAAGTGGATTAAAAGTAGGCTTGTCGAACGATATTTTTTTGTTGAGTATTTTTGTTTGTTTCGGCCATAAGAAGGGAGGTTTTTTCGAGGGCATTATCTTTGATATCAAAAGTATTACTGATATTACTAACATCCATGAGAATGCCCTTCGAAAAACTTCCTTTTTGTGGCCAATATTCACAAAAATATCGCCGAAATATCGTTGACGATATTTTTTTTTGTTTTGGCCACAAAAAGGAAGTTTTTCGAAGGTCATTCTCTTGGATGTTAGTAATATCAGTAATACTTTTGATATCAAAGATAATGCCCTCGAAAAAACCTCCCTTCTTATGGCCGAAACTAACAAAAATACCCAACAAAAAAATATTGGAAAAATATCGTTCGACAACCCTAGTTAAAAGTACAGGTAAGCTTGGTTGAGAAACTAATACTGGTTTTTAGGGAGAGAAGTGAATACTTTGATACTCGAGAATTGCGATCAATACCACGTGGAACAAACTGCTTAGAAAAAGAAACGTCAATCACAGCACTAAGTACAAATTATTGCTATGCTGCCCCAGTATGAGGCCTTGGTCAATACGAAGAAATAGAACAATTCCTCCGCTTTTAAATAAAGAGGGTGTTCCACTTGCCTCTATGCTATAGACTTGGTACCGGGTCTCCATTGCAACTTCACTTCGCTTATGTTAACAAAATTATACAAATGCCATCGACGCGTCTTCAAAGAATTGTCACAGAACACTTATTAGAAGAAAAATCACAGTTCGTCGGAAGGTGGGAAGCCATGACGTTGTACTACAATAATAGATGCAACATAGAAGACTGCAGCACATGGAACCTTTGGCAGAAAACACTGCTGCAGAGCATAGACAGCAGGGAAAGGATTGGCTTTAAATCACAAGCCCGTGAAAGTCAGTCTCGTGACACGTACTGCAACGTACTAGTATGGAGTATAACTTAAAAGTAAATTATTTCAGTTACAATTTAGACGTGGCAGCAATATCAGTACTTTATCGAACGAGAGCGGAATTTCTCAAGGCTGCCTTCACACTGTTCGACACATGACCCATGATAACCTAGTAGGCCTGCATTTCCCCCTGAAATTCTGTGAATTTGACGAGCTATTCAAATTTCAAACATAACAAAAAGCATGACTACAAGAATATACACAAATCTCAAGGCCCAGCCATTGCACTCTTTGCAACACCGCCCACTTCTTTTCTCGATGTCCAATTCTGAAGGATCTCAGGGTCCTATACTGGAAAAAAGATGCTCGGAAATGCACAAGCTCTTAAACGATAGAAATAGGCGTTCAGTCACTTCCTATTTTAGAGAGTTTAATTTGTTTAATTTAATTTTTTTATTTTTAAATTGTTTAATTTGTATAGAAATAGTTAACAATTTTCTGTCAACATTAAAAGGGTTACATAGCATTGAACCTACTTCACCATCCAGATAGGGGAGTTTTTTTATTGATATGCCCCGGCTCACATCAGGTGGATGGAAAAGGCAGGTTCAAGTGCGTGGAGAGGATAAAAACAATACAATATTATACGAATTAATATATTGAGAACATTCAGTTGATAACAAATAATACAATCTATATATATAAATCTGTACGCCCGACTGATATATTATCAACGCCCAGCCTAAACGGCTTATCCTACAGGTTTGAGATTTGGCATAGACCTTCGTTTAGTTATGCAGGCGCGCACTAAGAAAAAAAAGTTGGAAAATTCCAACCGGAAAAGTCGGAAGAGCGTCGGAAAAGTTTGTATGGGAAAAATTTAGTTTTACATCCGATTGACTTGAAACTTGGTTTGTAAGCATAGTACGCGAAATAATTCGACACGTGATTTCCCGATTTCGGAAAATGGCCGGAAAATTCTGCATGCAAAAAACTATTTTTCATCCGATTGGCTCGCAATTCGGTTTGTAAGGACAGAAAACAAAATAATTTGAAATGTGATTTTTCAATGTCGGAAAATTCGCCCCCATGCGGGAAAATTCCCGGAAAATTCTCCATGGAAAATACTATTTTTCACCCGATTGACTAGAAACTCGGATTGTAAGGTCAAAATGAGAATTTATTTGTGTTTTCATTTTCCGATGTTGGAAATGCCGTTGGGATGCCCACTGGGAAGTGGTTGGGAAGTGGATGGGATGTAAGTGGGATGTGGGTGGTTAATTGTTTTGGAAGTGGGTGGGAAGTGGGTGGTATGTGGGTGGCAAGTGGATTGGAAGTGGGTGGGATATGGGCGGGAAGTGGGTGGTATGTGGGTGGGAAGTGGATGGGAAGTGGGTGGGAAGTGGGTGGGATGTGGGCGGGATATGGGCGGGATGTGGGCGGGAAGTGGGTGGTATGTGGGTGGGATTTGGGAGGGATGTGGGTGGGATGTAGATGGGATGTAGATGGGATATAGGTGGAACGTGGGTGGTATGTGGGTGGCAAGTGGGTGGAAAGTTGGTGGGCATTGGGTGGAGAGTGGGTGGGATGTGGATGGGAAGTAGTTGTGCATTGGTTCTATACTGTTGAAGGCGCAGCGAAGCGCGACGGGTTATTGCTAGTAATTATAATTAGCAAATACAACGCGAAAAGGATCATGGTGTGCGAAATTTGCATGATCAAAAAACAAATTGGAGCAGGCTGAGAAGGTAACACGTATCAATATCGCCATTGATCAGCTTATGTACGAATATGACACGATGGCATGTTCTCCGATTCTTCAGCGATGACAGATTTATTAGCCGTAGCCTGTCAGTATAGGATGGTAGTGGGCGAAGAGGCTCCCAGTTTAGGCCGCGCAATGCAAACAGAAGAAATTGAACAGAAAATTTTTGAACACTTTCTATAAGGTCTTGATAGTTATCATACTGAGGAGACCAAACGCAAGTGCAATATTCAAGGATCGGACGAACAAGAGAGGTAAACAGAAGTTTTGTGATGTAGGGATCATCGAATTCCTTTGACCAGCGTTTAATGAAAGCCAAAACACCCTTAGCTTTATTTACTATTATGCCGATGTGGTCATTAAAGCAAAGTTTATGGTCGAATAGAACACCTAGGTCAGTCATAGTATGGATGCGTTCAAGATTGCTGTGCCCTATAGAGTAGGTAAACAAATGAGGTCTATTGCGGTAAAATGACATGTTCTTGCACTTTGAATGATTTAAGTGCAGAAAATTGTTTTGGCACCAAGATTGAAGGCTAACAAGATCATTCTGTAACAGATTACACAGTTCTACAAATTGAGACCTTTTGTGAGTATCCAGAGAATCTTTAACTAATTCCTGCGCGCCTACTCATGCTGATTACGAGTTGGTATGTCAAAGCCATTTCTTAGTTTCCGTTTCCAAGATATTCGCGAAAAACTAAATTTCCGACTTCTTGACGTTCTAGAAATTTTGTAGGCCACACTAAGCAATAATTGCTGATTTTATGAAGCTTATAGGATAGTACACATATCAATGCAACTGAGAAAAATCAAACACACCATATAAGTATTGCCAATGGTGTCAAAATTGGCCTTCAAAGTCAAATTTTACTTGATTTATAGCAATTTTATCAACCTAAACCATTTGCTACAAGCCATTCTATTTGCCGGACATTTAGTGGCGCCATATGATCATACAGTTCAACATATGCACTAATTGTAATTTTTTGGCAATTTTGTCAGGACCGCAGGCAAAGTTACAGCCTGTTATATGCGAAAATCAAGATTTAAATTTATGGGAGGAGAACTAGATTGCCACCCCAAATGTTTATGGGAGGCAACTCGATATAGCATTAGCTTAACAAAATATTTATTGAAATGTAAAATAACAACATTCATGGAATGCTACGTTCATGTTTACGGATAGTCGAACTATGGAAAGACGTTGCCAAGCTTGGTGTGACCAACTGGTGCCAGCTTGCACAGAACAGAAGCGACTGGAGAATATTAATTGCAGCGGCCGAGACTGTCAAACGGTTGTGACGGCCAATAAAGAAGAAGAAGAAGAATTTCTCTTGCAAACTGATGTTTCTACGGGCTCAGTAGGTAGTTAGAGAGCAGAGCCGTCTCTCGAAAACAAATATTGCATTATAAAAGTCGCTTATCATCCCAGACCTACAATATAGCTCAGAAGTATGGACACTAACAGCAGCAGATGAGGCAGCTTTATGTACATCGGCGCATAAAACAGCAGCGCCTGCGCTGTAAAGGACATGCTACCAGTAAGCATGAACAAGCTCCAGTAAAACATGTGTACAAACGGAAGGCGAAAGACTTTGGGAGACCAAAATTGAGATGGAAAGAAGGTGCCAAAGAGAAAGAAGAAAAAGACTATCGAGAAGTACAGTTATTGTTTCAAAAATTAATCGCAAATGTTAACGTAGCATTCCATGAATGTTGTTATTTTACATTTCAATAAATATTTTGTTGAGCCGTAGAATTTGAGTAGTCAATGCTATATCAAGTTGCCTTTTCAAAACTCCTATAAACATTTGGGGTGGCAATCTAGTTCTCCTCCCATAAATTTAAATCTTGATTTTCGCATATAACAGGCTGTATCTTTGCCTGCGGTCCTGACAAAATTACCATAATTAGTGCATATGGGCTAATCCGAAAATTTTTAAACCAAGGCACAATGGTCCCAAAGTCGATTTTTTTGGCATAAAGTCTAATTATAAAGATTTCTGCACGAAATTTGGTTTATACTCATATTTCGGGCCCCCAAGGCGACTTACAAATATTCGTTCAATTTAGACCATTATTTTATATAGCTGCCATATAAACGATCTGGCCGATTTTCACTAACTTTGTTGTTTTTAAACTATTGAACTGAAATTCAGTTTATACACGTATTTTAGGCTCCCAAGGTGTCCTAACAAATTTTGTTTCACTTAGAATATTTTTTTATATAGCTGCCATATAACCGATCAGGCAGACTAGCAATATTTACAGAAGCTAATCTTTTAACACAACTTTAATTAGGTATATATTTTTAATCATTAAATTCAGAATCTAAATGTAAACAGTATTTATTCTCAATATCGGATCCATCCGAATCGGTATCGTCTGTATTATCTTCATCACAAAGAGGGTCCATACTACAACTTAATGTAAAAGAGGGAACGTCCAAAAGCGCAATGACATCCGTCGGAAGAGGTATCTTTTTATTTTGTGCCTTTCTTTAATTTAAACATTAACTAGAGATCAGTGGATCGCTAGAGTCCATAGCTCTATGAAAAACGACGTGCATATTATTCTGACGACTGCTTTTTCGTGCATGCATTCTTCAATCAATTTTTTATGCTCAAACTCGAAGTGGTCTGAAAAAATCGTAATTTCACGGGTTCGGGAAAATTCGGGAAAAAAACCAATTAGACTATCGTATAGAGGACACTTTAATGAACAATATTGCATTAACAGTTACGACAATCCACGACAATCCACCAAACTTTTACTCCACGAAACAGAATTATTTTGAGGTTAAGCTCGCCTAAAACAACACACAACAAAAACACATAAAACAGAGGACAAAGCACATATGAACAAACTCAAACGAAATTTATTAAACTGTTACAATCTATTTCATATAAAATTGCGCTGTTTAAAATTTTTTCCACAAAGCTTTTTTGGACTTTGCAAAAATCGATTGGGACCATAAGGGCTGAAATTTAAAGTTGTCCAAAATCCAAATGTTTGTTAATGGAATAATAGGATACATATTCAAGCTTCAAAATATGTAAGCAATATTGTTCTACGGTGGTTTGTTTGTTCTTGGCAGAGGCATACCTGCACTTACCTCTTGCTTGTATTAATTTTTGAAAAAAAAGGGTTTTTATATTGGTCAAAAAAATGGTAAAAACAGTCGTTTCAGTATTTTGAGCTTAGCTAAACTTAAAATTTGATTCATTTTCTTTAATTTAAGGTACTTATTATATTTGTAACTAAAAATCGGTTTACTGTTTGTAACGTCCGCAACGCAAAATAGGGTTTTTTAATTTAACAGAATGAATTTTAATAATTTGGTTTTCCAAACTGGCTTAATAAATAGAGTTTTTCATGCCCTTTAATCTGATAGAAAAAAAAAACCTTTATTACACATTTTTTGAAAAAAATTAATGCCAAAATGTGTAACGTCCGCAACGGCATGAAAATTACTCAAAAAAAATTTTTTTAATATTATAAGGTGGAAATAGGTGGTTATAATGGATTTTTGCCTGCTGAATCTGAATCTGGGCTTTAAATTGCTCTAGGTGGTCGGGAATCCGAAAAACATAGCCTCAAAGTAACAAAAAGTGTGTTAAAATTATATTAATTTTAATAATTGATAAATATCGAGGGCAAACCAGCAAAATCGGTATTTCCAACATCGGAAAATGAAATCACAAATGAAATCGAATTTAATCCTTACAAACCGAGTTTCAAGCTAATCGGATGAAAAATAATTTTTTTGCATGCAGAATTTTCCGGCCATTTTCCACGTGGGCGGATTTTCGAAAATCGGGAAAACACGTGTCGAATTATTTCGCATACAATGCTTACAAACCAAGTTTCAAGTCAATCGGATGAAAAAAAATTTTTTGTATACAGTTTGGCTTAATGGAAAAAGTGTAACGTCCGCAACGTAACGTCCGCAACAGACCAAAAATTAAGATATTTTAATAACGGGAAGACTTATCATTCTTTTGAAAGCTGGGTTGAAATGGTCATTTATTCCACTTAATTTTTTGTTATTAGACTTTTTTTTTGTTTATTATGCAAAATTCGCTAAGAAATGTGGAAATGTACATAAACCTCAAAGTCGACTTCCATTTTTTTAACGTCCACAACGGAACTTTGAACAAGCACAACTTTTCAGAAACAGATAACCTTTTATTTTAAATTGGGTTTGAAAGTACTCCCAAAGAACTGCATTTTGCTAAAAAAATTATTAAAATATACCAATGTGGACGCCAGCTGCGTCGATTTTAACAAGCAAATTTGCGTACAAATGTAACGTCCGCAACGCAGGATTAGCCCATATGTTGAACTATATGATCATATGGCGCCACTAAATGTCCGACGAATAGAATGGCTTGTAGCAAACGGTTTAGGTTGATAAAATTGCTATAAATCAAGTAAAATTTGACTTTGAAGGCCAATTTTGACACCATTGGCAATACTTATATGGTGTGTTTGATTTTTCTCAGTTGCAATGATATGTGTACTATCCTATAAGCTTCATAAAATCAGCAATTATTGCTTAGTGTGGCCTACAAAATTTCTAAAACGGCAAAAAGTCGGAAATTTAGTTTTTCGCGAATATCTTGAAAATGGAAACTAAGATATTGCTTTGACATACCAAATCGTAATCAGCATGAGTAGGCGCGCAGGAATTAGTTAAAGATTCTCTGGATACTCACAAAAGGTCACAATTTGTAGAACAGTGTAATTGGGCTTCAGTAATTTAATTTGACACCTAAATATGTATGAATAATTTAACATTTCAAGCACAATTACATAATAATCACAATTTACAGCTACAATTATCTAAGTAATTGTAAAAGTAGTTAAATTTTGTAATATTTGTGAATAACCGTAATTCCAAGTTACAATTACGAATAATAAAAAATGGTAATTAGGAATTGTTTTCGATTATGTGAAAAATGGTAATGGTAGTGGTAATGGTAATTCAAGTTTACAGCTCTGCCAATGGTATATAAAGTATGTTAAGTTCGTGCAATAGTATGTAACACCCAGATGGAATATCCGGCTCTATAAGGTATATTCTTGATCATCGTCAACAGCCGTTCGTCTGTCTACTGTATGAACGAACAGATCTCCGAGATGGTCAGAGATAGAGGTTTGACGTGTTCTTATACTTGCAGGCAGATCAAGTTTATTTTCAATTTATGCCACGCAAATTGAAAAAAAGAGTGGGTGTCATGGGACGCCTGATAAGACGAATAGTCTGATTGCAAATTTAAGTGTTAACTGTCAATTCACTGGCATGTCGCTGGTTAGTCACTGCTAAGTCACTGTGAGGCCACTGACAAGTCACTGTCAAATCAATTTGAAGTCAATGTGAAGTCACTGATAAGTCACTGTCAAGTTATTGTCAAGACACTGTTTAGTCACCGTCGTCACTGGTCAGTCACTGGTTAGTCACTGTCAATTCACTGATAAGTCACTGGTCAGTCACTGTGAGGGCACTGTTTAGTCACTGTAAGGACACTGCTTAGTCACTCTCAAGTCGCTGATAAGTCACTGTCAAGTCACTATCAAGTCACTGTCAAGTCATTGATTAATCACTTTAAGTCACTGTCAAGCCACTGTTTGGACACTGTTTAGTCACTGGCAAATCACTGTCAAGTCACTTGCAAGTCACTGTTAAGTCACTGTCTGGGTCTAGTCACTCTTAAGTCACTGACAAGTATCTGTTGGTTAATTTTGAAAATAGTCCCTCGTTGTTGAACGCAAGTAGTGGCGCCATCTATTGTTCAGCAGCGCTGTTTTCAGCTTCTACTCCACTTATAGAGTATATTACCGCCGACTTTATCCCCTTACTAACTTGTTTTGTTCATCCAAGAGCAATTCTCGCCCAGAACCTGCTGTTACGGGCATCAAAGCAAATCATTTACATGTTGGAACTTACCGAACAGGCACCTCTGAACGCACCTCTGGCACAGATCTCCGTATTGGTAACACTTTCCATACCCATTTCCCGACACTCTTTGTTCGTTATCGTATGATAGCTCATGCGTTGCAGTATACTCGGATAGTTGATACTATCCAGAAAAGGAAAGGGAACCGGCAGACGTAATCCCCAGCCGGTAAGTGTAACCGGTATTCCACCTGCCACGAATTCCTTACGTTTGCTGGCAAACTCGATGGCCATTATGCTTGCATTGTTAAGCCTTAGCGTGGGTTGAATCGAAATTACAGCCAAATCACTGGTAACCAATTCCTCGTAGTTGGGATGTATCACATAGGACGTTACCTTTGAGCGTGTACCTGGTTCATTCAGATTACGTATGCCCGCCACCACAGACATGCGGGACACATTCAAGCCGCGACAGCAATGAGCAGCGGTTAGCACCCGATCGGGTGATATGATAGAGCCACCACAGAAATGGACGTGACCCTCTCGTGTACGATACTGCAGGGATACCTGATAGGGTATATGCTCACCGGATGGAACATCGGCTCCGCCCACTATGCGTATGGGTTGACGAGCTATCATATAAAGGAATACATTGACTATACTGTGGTTTTGCAGAAGCCATTTACTTACAATTAAGACGCGTTGTGGCGCCCACTATGACTATGGAGCTGCAGTAGAGCATCAAAAGCACATGTTGGATCAGAGCCATGGTTGTGGGTGAATTGTCACGGTTTGGGTCTCTTACTGGCTTTATGTAGAGCATGAGAGTTGAATATTTGCATAGATATTGCAAATATCTGGGTCAGCTAAGTTATGCCATTAAATTTGATCTTGAAATTCAAATTATAATGAGTTTATGCTGGTACTTGATAACGGTAACCCAGAAAGATAGTTGGCAAAAATTGGAGACAAGTGAAACTACTGAAACTAGAAATATGAACTCTAAACAATCGGTGGAGAATCAGAAACCAAGTTTGCAGAATTAATTCCTTAGTGAAACTCTCATCATCTATGTACAAGTTTTCCAAATTTAATCATAATTCCGAGCTCCGAACCTTTTTTAGCTATTTTAATGATTTTTATTATTATTACCGATAACTTACCCACTACTCAAATATATATACATAATAGCTGTCATTATAAATGCCATCTATCAAATCTTCATGATTTAAAATTCTACGAATTCCGCGATTTTGTGGACTTTTTGATCTTCACCATCCATCTTTTCATGCGTGTTCTTGATAATCCAAACGCATACGAAAATTGAGTAATTTTTGCCATTTTTTTTAGAACTTAAGATCCTTACCTGCCGTCGATTTGATAATGAAAACTCATTATAAAATTTTTAACATTTTGATATTTTTAGGGACCGCTTGATCTACACCTTTTATTTACCCGTCTATTAACCGTCTTCATGACAATCTAAACTCATTATAAAATTAGCAAGGAGCCTACTTTATGGTACACTTGTCCTTTGATTTTAAAGGTTGAATAAAAATGCTAACCATTTGCCGCATTATTGTGCATTATTTCTGATGCTCCAAACGAAGTCATTTGATAGCATGAATTAAGTCTACCAATGGACTTCAGAAACAGGCTTAAAGACGTTGAATGGTTCTGATGGCGTCTCAATTTCCGATTCCAATTTCACATCCTGGCTGACTCAATTTTGAATTTGAGCGCATGACAATTGGGATATTTTTTGTCCATATCACCAATCAGGACTTTCGGATGAGCGGAATATTCGATATCTGGCTCATACTCGAATGTGAGACAAAGGAAGGAAGCAGTTGTAAGTGCTTGATGTACTTATTGACGTTGTTTGTCCTTTGTGTGAAATATCCTGTTTGGTTCCCTCGGCTTGGCTCTCCTGCCTTTGTTGTTGTTGTCGTGGTTTAATGGTTGCCACACGGTTGTGTTTTCTTACAAATATTGGTATTTTTTTTCCTCTTGGGGATGGGTCCTTTTTTTTTTTTTGCCTTTTTTGGGCCTCTTGGGCTTGTAATTGGAATAAAAAAAAGAAAAGGGCGTAAAACCCTCCCCAACTAAGGGAATCTCGATATTTTTTTCCCTGCAAATATTAAACACTATGGAATAACGGCAACTCTGTAAATAATCGGAACCTATGCCCATCGCTTATACTAGGAATACTGCGAAAATTTTAGTATTGAGATTAAGCGTTTAGCTAATTTCTGAAAAAATGGACAAGTAAGTAAAAAGAGTTTAAGCGCCAGCACAACATATGCCTTACAAGTTGATTATACATTTAGGTTTCTAACAAAAAAAAAGAGAAACTTGCAGTGAGTCTACTTACACAGACGCTGAGACCACAAACACTAGTTCTCAGAAGGAAAACAAAAAGTGAGTTTGAACAAAAGCATTTTATAGCGAATGTCGCATAATTAAATTTTTGTCTTAGAGTTGCTGTATCGGCCCACCGCAAATTTCGGTCAGAGTGGCTTGATCATTTTCGCTGGCTACAAAATAATGATGGACGTGCATTTTGCGCCGCTTGTGACAAGTGCTTACTAAACCATCTAACCGGCCTCCAAAGACACACGACAGGCTTGGTGTGCATATCAGGAATATGAAGACAAAAGAAAACCAAGTAAAAATAGATGGCTTTACAAGTGAAAAAACTTCACCCAACAATCAGGCTACAATGCGGAATATGCGCTCATAATGTTCCTTATGATGCACAATCTTCTATTTGTATTCATGGACTTTTTGCTCGAAAATTGCTATGGACATCAAATGTGGGCAAACCAAGGCAACGCAAATGTCCAAGGAACTTGGCAAGAAATCCATAAAACGCATTGTAACTGAATTAAAAATCTCGAAGTTTTCCCTAATTGTCGACGGAACAACTGATGTGGCAAACCGAAAGGCCCTTGTGTTAGTGGCACGCTGTTTTCACGCTCGAACAAGTATGATAACAGACACATTTTTAACACTGATTGAGTTAGAAAAATGTGATGCAGAGTCGATTTATAGGACAGTAAAATCATTTCTTTTAACAAATGGCATACTCCTAAAAAATTTAATTGGTCTGGCAACTGACGTCGCAAACAATATGGCTGGAAGTTTACATAGCCTTAAAACCAAGCTAAGCTAAGGACACAAACTTGTTTTACTTTTTTTAAAAATTGCCTTCGAGCATTGAATTGCTTTGCCGAAATATATGTTCATATTATGCGTGGGCCCGAAAAGGACTAAGGAATTAAAAGAGTTCAAAAAAATACTACCAAGTAAAAACCACACAAAATTTTGGGAATAGCAATGACAAGGTGGCTGTCCTTAGAAAAAGTTATTGAGCGAATGCTTGAGCAGTGGATGCTTTCAATTATTTTTCTTAGATCAGACCCTAAGAAGCCAACGATATTAAGCCAAAAGAAATATTGGGTTGCCCAAAAAGTAATTGCGGATTTTTCAAAAGAAAGTAAATGCATTTTTAATCAAACTTAGAATGAACTTTAATCAAATATATAATTTCCATTTTGTTCGATAACCTTTTGCCATCTTCCCGGCAAATTTTGTATTCCACGCTCATAGAACTTCTGGCCTTTATCTGCAAAAAACTGAACCAAGTGCGATTTTATAGCCTCATCATTGCCGAAAGTTTTACCATTTAAGGAGTTCTGCAAAGATCGAAATAAATGGTAGTCTGATGGTGCAAGGTCAGGGCTATATGGTGGATGCATCAAAACTTCCCAGCCAAGCTGTCCCAGTTTTTGCCGGGTCATCAAAGATGTGTGGGTCTGGCGTTGTCATGATGGAAAATGACACCTTTACGATTGATCAATTCTGGCCGTTTCTCGTTGATGGCTGCATTCAATTTGTCCAGTTGTTGACAGTAAACATCCGAATTAATCGTTTGGTTCCTTGGAAGCAGCTCAAAATATACCACACCCTTCCAATCCCACCAAACAGACAGCATAACCTTCTTTTGGTGGATATCAGCCTTTGAAGTGGTTTGAGCTGGTTCACCATGCTTGGACCATGATCGTTTTCGATTAACGTTATTGTAAACAATCCATTTTCATCTCCAGTTATGATTCGCTTTAAAAATGGATCGAATTCATTGCGTTTAAGATGCATATCACAAACGTTGATTCGGTTTGTTAAATGAATTTCTTTCAATTCATGTGGTACCCAAATATCAAGCTTTTTCACCAGTCCAAGACTTTGTATGTGATAATGAACGGTTGATTTTGGTATATTTAACTTCTCTCCTATCTCACGCTCAGTTACATGACGATCCAATTCGATTAATGCTTTGATTTGGTCATCATCAACTTCATTTGGCCGACCTGAACGTGGCTCATCTTTAAGTGAAAAATCTCCAGAACGGAATTTGCGAAACCAATTTTGACACTGTCTTTCTTTTAAGGCTTTATCACCATACACATCACGTAACTTTTTAGCAACTCTCTCTGCGCTTTTTCCTTTACGGAAATAATAAAGTAAAATATGACGAAAATGCTCTTTTGTGGACTCCATATTAAAAAAGGGCGCCAATCAAACAAATGTAAACAAAATTACGCGCACTTTTTTTCTAAAGCAAGCTAATAGTGACAGCTAATAACTGACAAAAGAAAGAATGCAGAATTACACATACTACAGTTTATACGCCAGCTATTTGCAAAATAGAAATAATTTGTAAATAACTAAGCTCACCGTTTATACGCTAATATTGTACGTAAGTAAATGTGTTTTTTAGTGTTGCCGGGTTGGCAGAACTGAGTATCTGGTAACATTGATATGAAAATCAGTGTTGCCTGATTAGTAGAACTGAGAATGTGGAAACGTTGATAAGAAAATCACATAAAAAATAAGTTTAATGATAGATTCTAAAGTAATGTTTCTTACAATGTAAATGCAATAAACGAAACCAATTATTGCATAAACGAGTGCTCGATAGACATTTACAGTTTCTAGTGGTAAGTGAAAGAAGACAACGCCGCCATCAAACCATTATTGAGAGATATTAAAGTAATTTTTTTGTTTTCATTGTTCATGCTGTAATTAAACAGATTTAAGACTAGACCAAGAAGAGACCAGACATATATAAAACTTCTTGGCAAATAATTTAGTCCTGCGTCGAATGAGAACTACTTATGTTACCGTATTAATTTCACAAATACGAATATACATTCATACATATACATAAATAATTCGACATGAAAATAAAATAAAAACTTAATTTCTCTTTAATTCAAAACATAATTCAAAAAGCTTCAGTCACAGGGACTTTTACAGCAGTTCATATAAATGAGTAATGTGATTAGATTCAAATTATCTGAAGATAGAATAAGTTAAAAGGTTTTATTCTTATTTTTGAAGCAGTTCAAGCAGCATTTGCTTAGTCTCGTTTCGGTTCTCTGCCATCACATCATTAGATTCACGTAAATAATGAGCTAAACACGAGGCATTCTTTTATAAATCAGTATGAATAATGATTACAGATCACATAGAATTACAACCTACTTTTTCTTTGAATCCTTCTTCACGGTTTGCTGCGAGCTCGAATAACAAGATTTCATTTGTAAGATTTGTTTCATCATCGAATTATTCAATCTCGCTGACATCGAAAATTTTCTTGGGTGTGGGTCCACCTGCCATGTCCTCTTCAATTTTTTTCATAGTTTTTCTTGCACTACTGTGGTATCTATTCCCACAGCTAAAGTTCACTTTGTCGCTGTTTTAAGTGATATCTATACGCATTTAATAACGTATTAAATATTACAAAAATTTTTTACAAATTATGGTATTATTGGCATACCATTCACGACCAATTGTACAGCAATTTACATTGTTGTTACGACGTGTTTTGTCATCCAGGAGTTTCATGACCTAATTTTCCTTTATCAGTCTAAGAAGTTCCTTCGTCTCCGCCGTGGTCCAATTGAAATGCTTGTTTCAGTTTTTATTTTAACATTTTACCTTTCTCCTTGTAGCAGTCGATATAATATCAACAACAATTTTGCGGGCTACCATATACAATAGTTGGAAACAACAAAATCACTGAAAGAGTGGCAACGCCTAGCACACTAATTGCAAATAAGTCTACTAATCAGTAATTGTTTTCGTGACTTAGCTATTTGCAAATTAAAAATTAACTCAGCGTTTATACGCAAAAATTTGTTAATTACAAAAACTGTTATTTGCAAATAAGACGTGCGTATAAACGTAGTAACAGTCACAAGCAGTTAAAAAATTATAAACGCCGACTATATGAAAAATCCGCAATTACTTTTTGGGCAACCCAATACATAGTCAATTTAATGATTAAACCTGATATTAAAAGTTATTTACTTTTTTACTTTAAAATATATTCTGAAAATTATTAGTGATTTAAATACGGAATTTCAATCAGAACGTATTCGCTTACCTTTCCTTTATATAAGACTAGAATCCACTTTAAAAGTAATTCTCAATAATTTTGTGGACCTTATTCGCTTTAATGTTATCGACTTAAATTCTTATTTGTTGCCCGTTGACAACATTTTTGTTGGACTTAAAGCCCAACAATATATGGATAGCCGGTGTATGGAGAAATCCGAAACTTTCAAAGTAAAGGAGACGGTACGCGAGTTTTTCTTGGAGCTGAATCTGCAAATAATGCAGCGCTTTGATTTTGGCCGAGGGGATATTAAATCTCTCATAATGATCACACCAGCCAACGTAATTTCTAGCGAAGCAACCGATATAAATATAATGCCACTAATTAAAAACTTTGAGTACTTATGTGAATCGGATCCAGATGAAATTATTTCTCAATGGGCCATGTTAAAGTTAACTGAAGCTAAGTTTAAAAAAGAAGAGGGAAGAAGTGGCAAAAGTAAAAAACGGGGTTAATATTGAAGTGTTTAAGGAATTAGTAGGATTTGTAAGAAATATATTGTCCCTTCCACACAGTTCTGCATTGGCAGAGCGTAAATTTTTTACCATCAGTTTGATAAAAACCAAATTGAGAAATAAACTCGAACTTGATTCAATATCAAATATAATGCAATGCAAGGAACTCTGTACGAGTACAGAGCCAAATATGGTCTTGTCAAAGACTTGTAAATATAGGAAAACAACTGATCTCAGAGTGTGATTTATATAATATTAGTATATTGAATATTGGCTGTTTTGTTTATATAATGTTAAGAAGTTAATTAATACATGAAAAATTGTTTATTTTTACACATTTGAAAAGTGTATTATAATTTTGCCCAGAAGTGTGCAACGCATAGAAGGAATCATCTCCGACCACATAAAGTATATATATTCTTGATCAGCATGACGAGCTGAGTCGATTAAGCTTTGTCCGTCCGTCTGTCCGTCTGTCTGTCCGTCTGTCCGTCTGTCTGTTTCTACGCGAACTAGTCCCTCAGTTTTGGAGCTATCGAGCTGAAACTTTGCACAGAGTCTTCTTTTTACTGCACGCTGCTAATATGTTGGAACCGACCGGATCGGATGACTACTTCTTGTAGCTGCCATACAAATGTTCGTTCGGAAAATGGATTTTAGTAAGAAAAACTGGTTTGTTCTCAATATTATCGCTCTCAAACACGGTCATGGGTAATATGTAATGTTTTTAAGCTGATCTGCGAAGTTTGGTCGAAGTCGCTAACCGTTGAGACAAGCTATTTCAAGTGTATCAAAACTTCGGTACAGACGAAGTTAGCTTTGCCTTTCTCGTTACTTATAAGTTTAAGAACACTTAAGAAATGAGAAGATTGTGCTATTTTACGTTATTGTCAAAGCGATATTTTGAAAATATAACATGAAAAAGTAAGAAAACAAATTTTTGGCTCTTTTTTTATAAAAATGGTGCTTTTTATACCCTTGCAAAGGGTATTATAATTTTGCCCAGAAGTTTGCAACGCATAGAAATATTCATTTCCGACCCTATAAACTATATATATTCTTGATCAGGACGACGAGCTGAGTCGATTGAGCTTTGTCCGTCCGTCTGTCTGTCCGTCTGTCTGTCTGTTTCTACGCAAACTAGTCTCTTAGTTTTAAAGCTATCGAGCTGAAACTTTGCACAGAGTCTTCTTTTTACTGCACACTGCTAATATGTCAGAACCAACCGGATTGGATGACTATATCTTATAGCTGCCATAGGAACTATCGGTCAAAAAGTGGGTCTTTGTGAGAAAAACTCTTTTGTTTTTAATGTTAACGTGTCTCACTTCAGCGATTATTAATATTATACGCTATTACACAGATTTGGAAGTTTATGTCAAAATCGGATGACTATATCGTATAGCTGCCATAGGAACTATCGGTCGAAAAGTGGGTCTTTGTGAGAAAAACTTTTTGTTTTTAATGTTAACGTGTCTCACTTCAGCAATTATTAATATTATGCGCTTTTTTTACGTTTTTGTCAAAATCGGATGACTATATCTTATAGCTGCCATGGGAACTAACTCTAATTCACTTATTTGATCATAACTTGAGAACCGCTCATCCGATCTTTATCATTTCTTCGGCAAATAGATACATATTACTAATGACTAACTATCTTTAGAAGGTACTAATCATCTGTCTATAAAACTGTGGAAGATATGACTTTTTTCCAAATTGCGGGGGCGGGGGACGTGGCAAAAATTGAAAATAAACTTGATCTGCCTGGAAGTATAAGAAGCATTTTTCCCATACATGTCAAAACTCTATCTCTTTGCTACTTTGCTACTTTTATAAATAACTAGCTGAACCCGCCGCGAATTTGTCCGCGTCCAAGTTTTGAAAAAAATCGTAGTAAGTAGAAAAAATTGTATAGCTCTTTGAACCCTATGTTTAATCTATTTGTTAAAAAGCAAATTCTTTTTTAATATCATTGGCTTCATTAACTTAATTTTTATACAGTTTCGAGTTTACGGTTAATTAAAATGAATCAATTTAGGCGCCACATATATAAATTCTATCCCTTCCCGTCGTAAGGGACACAACCAAATTTTCAAGTCGCGCGAAAATTACGGAATTAAAAATTATGCGCTTCTAGCTTTGTAAAATTTTAACTACTTTATTGTGAAACGCGGTCAACATATTGTTAAAGCTATCGATGTGTATGTACCATAAGATTCAATTCAATTCGATGAGGCTGTTCGCTATTTGATATTTTGTTTGTTTTTGTGAAAAATAAACACACACATACACGCACACAGCACGCTCTCACTCTCTCTCTCGCGCTTTTGGCAGAACAGCTTAGTCCACAAAACTTTTTTTTGGCGTTTTCTCCTATTTAGCGAAGACATTTTTCAAATTTTCTTTCTTAGTGCGCGCATGCATAACTAAACGAAGGTCTATGTCAAATCTCAAACCTGTTGGATAAGCCGTTTAGGCTGTGGATTGATAATATGTTAGTCTGTCAATATGTCAGTCGGGCGTACAGATTTATATATATAGAGCCAATTTTCCAATTTCATTTAAAAAGAAACCATGTTTGTACTAACCATGTAAACTGCAATTTTTTTGCATGAATATTCTTTATAATTCGCGATCTATCGAAGGAAATTTTTAACAAGTGTCTGAGTGATGGTAGGAATTGGTAATAGTATCGATAATTTCAAAAATCAAAATTTTTAATATCGATATTTGATATATGGGGTGCATAAATATAGATATATCGATATTATCTTAAGCTTAAGAAAACTGAAAAGTTTTTAAAGAACGTCCTCACCAAATGACCATTTCTAGTGGCCTTATTATCTCATCTTTTTGCTGGGATACCTTTAAGATTTATAGATTTGTATTTGCGGAAAAAAATCAACAAAGCGTATAGCAAAAATGAAATCTATGGTAAGTTCGAAGAAAATTTCACCAAAAACCCATGTATCTAAAATGAATTCCCAGCCGGCGCAAATCAATCTCAAATATTAAAGATATTTAGGGAATTTTCTTTTCGAACAGAACTGGAAAAAATCAATATTTATTTATTCTACTTAGAAATCGCACTTCTACGCAGAAATAACGTATAAGAGAAGAAAATCTAAGGCGAAATACCGTACCTGGATCAAGATGAATGGAGGAATTCATTTTAGACCCATGGTTTCTAGGCGAAATTTCCCAGAGATTTTGATGTTTTCTATACGTTTTGTGCAGAACAAAATCGACAGTCTTGTTATGACAATTTGCTCCTGCAATTACCATAATAATTTTTTTTTTGATATATCGTTTATAAAAATATCGATAACGCCTATATCGGCAAAAAAACGGAAAACCCTTATCGTCCAACAAAAATATCGATATATCGATAAAATATTGGCAACCCTAATTGGTATTCCTTACCATAACTTTACTTTTACAAAATTAAGTCAAGTGTTTAGATTTTTTGCTCTGTTCATCTTTGATTTCGTCCCCTGTAATTCCGATTTATACAACAGAAATCTCTTCCAACCAAATTCCAACCCAAAACCAATTCTCGGTGTCACAGAAATCTCTTTCGGTTGGGATCAAATCTCTCGTGTTTTGTCGGGAGATTTCGCTAGCAACCAAACAATTTCGATATCAAAAAAAAGTTTTAATGGAAATAACAACATTATTTTTCTGGATGGGTTGCATCAAATTAATTAAATATTTTATTTGTTTTAATATTGAAATATGTGTTTCAATAAAAAAACACCTCCTAATGCTGCGTAACAATGACCACACACAGCAACCACAGCACTCTCAATTTATGAAGTCGTCATCTGTGTGCCAACATTGGCACCAACAAGGGCTTAGAGTTGTCAAGTTATATTTTATGATTGGCGCAAAAATATTTTTTAAATTTCGCATCTTATTTTTGGATGAAATTAAAAAATGCATCATACAACATATAACACAATCAAAACATTTAATTTAAACATCAATTTTTTTTTGCGAGAAAGGGCAACCCTGTTAACAGATTGGATAGAAATTGACCATTAGCATGGACACAAACCTTCCAACTAGATTTTCATATAAGAAAACGAAATCTCTGGAAGTTCTGAGACACCGACGGATTTTTCGAGCATTTTGCAAACCAACCGAGGCAAAATCTCTAGAGAATTCTGTGACACCCCCGATAAACTCAATGGAGGGGGATTGATCATATTAAATTTTTGGAAATCGTATCTGGGATCTCTGTACATTGACTTAAACGCTCTTAAAATTTCCTTCTAGCTTCAGTTTCAACAAACAATAACATTTCACTATCAAATTCTTACCACGACCTTGTACTCCTTTGCACACTTCGACCACCCACAGCTACCACCCACGGTTCTCATTCATTGAAATTCTAATGAGTCTATTGGAAAATCCCACCAACCCATTGGATGACTATATAAAAGCCCCGTTGGATAGGAAATTGTTAAACAACACACAACCATCATGAGTGGACTAGTAGCTACATTAGTCTTGCTCTTGATAGCACTTACCTTATCCAAACCGCTGAACTCCGTTCTCGATCGTAAGTGGGGGGGTAAAATCAAATCCGCTTTTAACAATTTCTTGTCCAATTTTATCCACAGTGGAGGCCTATTTCGAGGATGCAGATAACAATTCACTAGAGCGCGTTGTCGGCGGTTATGATGTTCCCGAAGATGAGTACGTGCCCTACCAGATATCCATGCAGTTTTTGACACGCAGCGGAAAACAGAGACACTTTTGCGGTGGTTCACTCATAGCACCCAATCGGGTGCTCACTGCCGCTCACTGCGTCAATGGCCAAAATGCCAGTCGGATCAGTGTGGTGGCTGGTATCAGGAATCTCAATGACAGCACTGGCTATCGCTCTCAGGTGCAGTCATACGAAATGAACGAAAACTACGAGGAGCTGGTGACCAGCGATATTGCCATACTCAAGATCGATCCGCCCTTTGAGCTGGATGGCAAACGTGTGGCAACGATTGATGTGAGTGGCAGCGATTTGGTGGGAGCCGATCAGGAGGTACTGCTAACTGGTTGGGGTTCGGTGTTTCATTTTGGCACCGGACCCTTTGCCAAATATCCCACAATATTGCAAAAGTTGTCCTACAAAACGTTGAATAATGCCAAATGCAAGGAGACCATGAGCCAGCTAACTGATACCGAAATCTGTGCCCTGGATCGTTTTGGTAAGGGGGCGTGCAATGTAAGTAATACTTGCCTGAACAAGGATTTTTGAATTTGTATATGACTTTTTAAAGGGTGATTCCGGTGGTCCTTTGGTGATGCGTAATGGCGAGTCCTTAAAACAGGTAGGCGTTGTGTCCTATGGTACGGCTTTCTGTGCCTCCAATAGTCCCGATGTCTATACACGCGTTTCTATGTTTGATTCCTGGATAAAGGAGAGAATGGCCTAGATCTTAATGAAGATTTGAATATAATAATAAAATTTTGTTTTTGAAATATGCAAATTAAGGCAAAATCTTGTTTAAATACTTGGGAATTGGACCTAAAGGGTAAGTTTTTAGCAGTTTTCGGATTTGATTAAAAAAAAATATATAAAATTTAAAAAAATGTATGAAATATTTATTTGAGTCCATAGAAGATGATTTCACGCTGGGTCCAATTTTGGCTTACTCTTTCGGAACATATTTTACGAATAAATTCTGGCTTCAAGAGCGTTAACTGTTGCGGGCTTGTCGCTATTGTAGCGTGCATGCTTTGGTTGTAAAGTAAATGCAATTAAATACAATTCAATTATTCTTTCCATATGGAAATATGATCCAACCACTTCTGGTCTTGACCCAAATAATAAGCTGCGTCAGCAAATCTCACGCTTATGTACATATAAGCGATAAGCTACCGCGCATACCAGTATTATGAGCACGCTGCATTCTAAAAAGATGTTGATGGCAACAATGTAGCGGTCAGCAGCAGAAACCCGAGAACAACAGAGGCAGAGTCGCTTGAGGCTCTCGCGCTCCAGTAAATTAATAAATATTAAAAAAAAGAACCAAAATATATTTGTACTTGTGTTATTTTCACAAACGGCAATTAAGAGCTTCAGTCTCCGTCATCACATGGCGACCTGGACAAGTGACATTTAAACACATGCAAATAAAAAGTTTAACAAACAAAACAAACAATGCAAACAACAAAAACCTGCAAACAAACACAAGCAAAAAAAACTGCGGAGAAACCGCAAAATAAGCTCACCCAAAAAAAAAAAAAAATTTTCCTAAATCACCAAGCACTGCCGGAGCTTTGGGCAGCGAAGGAAGGGAAGAAACGGTAACAAAGCCATGTTGCAGTTGACTCAAACAAAAATGGAATAAATTTATCACAACAACAACCAATCGAGCCAACGAATAAAAAGAAACCGTGCAGTGAGCATATAGGCCGCCCACTGCCCAACGAATGGACCATTAAACCAGAAGAAATTTGTGCGGGAGGCATGACCGCCGTCTGCACCACCCAGGAAAACTCTCCACAGACGTAGAAAAGCCAAAAGAAGACAGTAAGAGCGCAGATTGCGCCCAACGATATTTTTTAAAAAGCGGTCAAATGCGCATTAGAAGTTCTTTGTTTACACCATTTGCCACCTCAGCGTTTGAGCTGGGTACGATAATTAAGTTCGTGCAAAAAAACCCGTCACATAATCATACAATCATTACCACTAACATACATTGCTTACAGTGTAAATTAATCTGTAAACTGTATAATGTAAAATCCCTCATACACACCGTATGTCTCAAGAGATACCAATATTTTTTTCGATAACTCAAAAAAAAATAAATATATATAATTCATTCATTCATATAATATAAAGTTTAAGCATAGAAAAGATAGCAGCTATGATTTAAAAATTAATTATGGCATTCTGGGGAGTAAAATTTTGCTGAGAAAAGAAAATAAACATGATAAACAAAAACTTTTCCTTTTAATTAGGGGTGTCCAAAATAATTTTAAATCTCTAGGGACTTTAGGGCCACCTAATCCCTAAAAAACCCTAAATCTTATAAAAACCTAAACTACAAAGAGCAAAAATCAGTAATGGCCAGACCCAGGTTCAATTCCTCAAAACAGCCTCAAGTCTGATCCCAGATTTTGACGGCAAAGCTGAAAACTTACAAAGTTTTCTAGACGCATTATCTCTGGTCGAATCTATTAAAGATACCCATGAGACAACTGCAGTCTCACTGATTAAAACAAAATTAAAAGGGACATGCAAGAAATTTGATTGGTACAGAAAGCACCATAAATCAGATAATTGCCAAATTAAAAATTTCCGTTAAAGGAGAATCAGT
Source organism: Lordiphosa stackelbergi (assembly GCA_018904235.1). NCBI lineage: Eukaryota > Metazoa > Arthropoda > Insecta > Diptera > Drosophilidae > Lordiphosa > Lordiphosa stackelbergi. The sequence goes on along the minus strand of JAEIFU010001846.1, from coordinate 4,929 downwards.
TGAAGTTATTTCAGCAAAATTAATGAATCTCCAGCAGAAAAACAAAACTGCCAATCAATACACAAAAGAAATTGAGCAACTAACAAATAGTTTAGAATGCGCTTACATAAATGATGGACTTACGCCTGAACTAGCATCAAAATATAGTGTACAAAACGCTGTAAAAGCCATGACATCCAACTGCTCTATTGATAAGGTAAAACTTATCATGCAGGCAGGTAGCTTCACAACCATGAATGACGCTATCGCCAAATTTGTCAACAGTTGCACTGATGCAACCGGAAAAACTGACTCAGTCCTATATTATTCGAACTATCGCGGAAACAACAGCCGTGGTAACTACAACAATGGACGGGGTCAGTACCATAATAACGGAAACAGAGGAAGAGGTTACCAAGGTAATCAGGGATACCGCCAAAGTAATAACAATGGTTACAATAACCGTGGCCGAGGTACCAATAATAGCAACTATAGAGGCCAATACAATGGCAACTACAGAGGCCAAGGAAACCAAAATAATTGGCGAGGACAAAGCAACAATCACAACATCCGAACAACAAATGCGGAAAACGCTCAACCCCCTTGAGCAACAACAATCAGTAAAAGTATACTCAATCAATCTCAATCTAAGTAATATAATTACAGTTCAAAATGAAGAAACAAAGTCAAATCTGACATTTTTGATTGATACAGGAGCAGACATTTCGGTGATAAAACACCAACAAAATGAATATTACAACATAAATACAAACATTATAAGCAATATAACAGGTATTGGACAAGGAACAACACGTTCTTATGGTCTAGTACATCTGGAACTACTTACAGACAAGTACATTGTACCACATGATTTCCATGTAGTACCAGAAAACTTTTCAATACCAACAGATGGTATATTGGGCTATGATTTTTTCAAAAAATTTAATTGTTTATTAGATTATCAAGAGGAGAAAAATACACTAATTTTGCGCCCAAAAAATTTCCATACACACATCCAAATTCCAATAAAACACTCACTCGAGAATGACTCATTATTATTACCTGCTAGATCTGAAGTCATACGACAAGTAAGATTAAAGACTAATGAAAAAACGGTTTTAGTTCCCAATCAGGAGATACAGCCGGGAATAATAATAGCAAGCTCAATAGTAACAAGTAATAATGCATACATTCGCATAGTAAATACTACTTCGAAAAATACAGAGATTGACAGTCAAAACATACAGTTTGAGTCACTTAATGACTACGATATAATCCAGTTAAACAAAGAAAAGTCAAGAACAAGGGAAATATTGAAAAAATTAAAATTTCCTAAACAGTTTAAATCTAAACTAACCGAACTTTGCACTGAATACAGTGATATATTTGGTTTAGAAACAGAACCTATATCCGCAAACAATTTCTATAAACAAAAGCTTAGATTGAATGATAAAACACCCGTATACATAAAAAACTACAGAAATGCTGAGTCGGAAAAGCAAGAAATAAACGATCAGGTACAAAAACTAATTAAAGATGGCATTGTCGAACCATCCATCTCTGAATATAACAGCCCACTTCTCTTGGTACCCAAGAAATCACTTCCAAATTCAACGGAAAAAAGATGGCGTTTAGTAGTTGATTATCGCCAAATTAACAAAAAGTTACTAGCGGACAAGTTCCCACTTCCAAGAATAGAAGATATTCTAGATCAACTAGGTCGAGCGAAATACTTTTCATGTCTCGATCTAATGTCTGGATTTCACCAGATAGAACTTGATGAGAAATCAAGGAATATGACATCATTTTCAACGAGCACAGGCTCTTATCGCTACACGCGATTACCATATGGACTTAAAGTAGCACCAAATTCTTTTATGCGCATGATGACACTTGCATTTTCAGGTCTAGAACCATCGCAAGCATTTCTCTATATGGATGACCTAGTAGTCATTGGATGTTCCGAACAACATATGTTCAAAAATTTGACAAACGTCTTCGAACTATGTCGCAAATTTAATTTAAAACTACATCCAGAAAAATGTTCATTCTTCATGCACGAAGTTACTTATCTTGGTCACAAATGTACCGATAAAGGAATTCTCCCAGATGACAAAAAATATGACGTCATCAAAAACTATCCAAAACCAACTGATGCAGATAGTGCACGTAGATTCGTTGCCTTCTGTAACTATTATCGGAGATTTATCCAAAATTTCGCAGAACATTCACGCCACTTAACGAGGCTTTGTAAAAAGAACGTTCAATTTCAATGGACTCCAGAATGCAATAACGCATTCGAGTACTTAAAAGAAGCATTAATGAAACCAACATTACTGCAGTACCCAGACTTCAATAAAGATTTTTGCATAATCACAGACGCTAGCAAACACGCTTGCGGAGCGGTATTAACCCAGGAGCATAATGGAATGCAACTTCCAGTTGCATATGCCTCCAGATCTTTTACACAAGGTGAAAGTAACAAATCAACTACAGAGCAGGAATTAGCTGCTATACACTGGGCAATAAAACACTTCAGACCTTACGTTTATGGAAGGCATTTCTTCGTAAAAACGGATCACAGACCATTAACATATCTGTTTTCAATGAAAAATCCAAGTTCCAAGCTCACAAGAATGAGACTTGATTTGGAAGAATATGATTTTACTGTCGAATACCTCAAGGGGAAAGATAATCATATTGCAGATGCTCTATCCAGAATAACAATTGAAGAGCTCAAAGAAATGAATAGACAAATATTGAAGGTCTCTACGAGGTCCTCAACAAGACAGAAAAACGCCTGCGCAGGCCAAGAAAGCAGTACAGCTATTAGTAGCACTGCTATAAAATTGCATGAGCAAAATGAAAATAAAAAGCCCAATGTCTATGAAGTAATCAACAACAACGATGTCAAAAAATGTGTGAAACTAAAACTCGACAAGCACAAGTGTTTGTTCAAAGTGGGAAAACGAGTGATTTCACGATTCACAATTGATGATTTGTACTCCAATGGAAAACTCGATTTAGGTCAGCTTTTCCAAAGGCTTGAAACAGAAGCCGGAATACTTAATATAAACCAATTGAAAATGTCACCAAGTGATCAAATTTTTGAATCTGTATCACTAAGTATATTTAAAAAAATGGGCAATAGTATTTTAAAGAAAGTACGAGTATGCATACTCCCAAAGGTGACCATAATAGACAAAAACGACACAGCTCAAATAAAAGCAATTCTGTCAAAATACCATGACGAACCAATTGAAGGAGGCCACTCAGGGATGTCGCGAACCCTGTCGAAAATTCGAAAATATTTTTATTGGCCCTTAATGACTAAGACAATAAGACAGTATGTAAAGTCTTGTTTGAAATGCCAAAAGCAAAAACAACGACCCATACCAAGACACCTATGACTCTAACCCCAACTCCAGCAACAGCATTTGATACTGTACTGATTGATACCATTGGCCCACTTCCGAAAACTGAGGATGGCAATGAGTACGCAGTTACCATTATATGTGACTTAACAAAATATTTAGTCACTATACCAGTACCAAACAAAAGTGCTAAAACAGTTGCTAAAGCAATTTTTGAATCTTTCATACTCAAGTATGGTCCAATGAAAACGTTCATTACGGACATGGGTACTGAATATAAAAATTCATTAATCACAGACTTATGCAAATACATGAAAATAAACAATATACATTCAACAGCTCACCATCACCAAACCCTTGGAACAATTGAGCGAAGTCATCGAACATTTAACGAATACATCCGTTCTTATATTTCGATCGACAAAAATGACTGGGACATATGGTTGAATTATTTCACCTACTGTTTCAATACAACCCCGTCAGTAGCACACGACTACTGTCCATATGAACTTGTATTCGGAAGGCCACCGAGACAATTCATTAACTTTAGAAACAAAGATATGATAGATCCTCTATATAATATAGATGATTATGCTAAAGAAGTAAAATTTAGATTAGAAGTAGCCTATAAAAGAGCTAGAATTATGTTAGATAAGGAAAAGCAAAAGCGAAAAACGCTTTATGATAAGAAATCAAACGATTTTATTTTAGAAGTAGGAGATTTTGTATTGTTAAGAAACGAAACCGGGCATAAACTAGACAACAACTATGTTGGCCCTTATAAAGTTGAAAAAATAGACGATAGAGATAATATTACAATTAGAATAGGAAAGAAACAGCAAATAGTACATAAAGATAGACTAAAAATATATAACGCATAAAAAAACAAAAAAAAAAGTACATATATAAAGAATACTATAATATTATTACGATATGAATGAATGAATGAATGAATGAGAACAAAAAAAAAAAAAAACAAAACTTTATTAATTACCAATTTTCGCATATACAACATATAAAATATATAAAAAAAAAAAAAAAAACTTTTTACAACAAAAAAAAAAAATTATTTTTAATTTTCTTTTGACTACAATCCCCATAATCATTATTAAATATTAAGCATACAATTTTTATATACACCATTACACTATTTTAGAATAACTTCATAAATATACGTTATTCTTTTTAAAAGGGGAGGTGTAGCGTGCACATGCTTTGGTTGTAAAGTAAATACAATTAAATACAATTCAATTATTCTTTCCCATATGGAAATATGATCCGACCACTTCTGGTCTTGACCAAGCCAAGCTGCGTCAGCAAATCTCACGCTTATGTACATATAAGCGATAAGCTACACACGCACACATACCAATGCATGAGCGCGCTGCATTCTAAAAAGATATTTGATGGCAGCAATGCGCCAGCAGTCAACAACAGAAACGAGAACAACGAGGCAGAGTCGCTTGAGGCTCTCGCGCTCGGTTTAATTAATAAATATTAAAAAAGAACCAAAATATATTTGTGCTTGTGTTATTTACAAAACGGCAACTTTAAGAGCTTCAGTCTCCCGTCATCA